>SZYD01002148.1:0-47500 GCA_009363875.1 Mikania micrantha | reverse complement strand
TACCGTAATGCTAATTTTATTTCTTTATCCTCTATCTCAACTCTCACCTGAAAAATTTAATTTTTTTCTAGTTATGTATCTTTTTGTAGCTTTACCACTCTATTGTATCGCAGTGCTCATTGATATATATGGATTCTAATGTTTATTTTTTAAATTGATTTATTCATGTTTAGCAAGAAAAATAAATGTCAAATATTGCAAAACTTGAATTCTCAGCGTTAAACATCAGTGGAGAAAATTACATGGCATGGACAGCTCATGTAAAGAGACATTTAAAATCAATGGGTGTTTTAGAAACAATAAACGTGAACAATAATTGTTCAGATAAAGAAAAAGCAAAAGCATATGTTTTTCTTCACAAACACATTGATGGGATGTTACAATTTGAATATTCAAATTGTGATGATCCTTCCGCTTTATGGAAGGATTTGCAAGAAAGATTTAATCATCAATAAGCAGTGTTACTTCCAGCTGCTTGAGATGAATGGTCAAATTTAAGACTATACGATTTTAAAAAGGTGAATGACTACACATCTGTTTTGTTCAGAATATGCTCAATACTTCGATTTTGTGGGCAAAATGTTACTGAAGAAGATATGCTAGAAAAAACTTTTAGCACCTTTCGTGCATCAAACGCCGGCTTGCAAACGTATTTACGTGTGCAAGGATTCAAAAGATATTCTGATCTGAATGCTCTACTTCTTGTAGCAGAGAAAAACAATGAAGTGTTAATGAAAAATCATCTTGCACGTCCCACGGGATCTATGGCATTACCAGAAGCTAATGCTATTAGTCATAACGATGCTAAAACTTTTAAACATACACGTGGACGTGGATGTGGGCATGGTCGTGGTCGTTTTGATAAAAACCGTTTCAACCATCCATTTAAATAGAACAATAATTATAACGGTTGAGGTCGTGGTAGTGGTCGTGGGCGTGGGCGTGGTCGTAGCCAAAGAGCTAATAACTACCACAACCTACAAAATGAGAACCAACAATACAAGTTTCAAAATGAAGTTGGTACATCTAAACATAACGACAGCTCATGTTTTAGATGTGGAAGTAAAAATCATTGGTTGAAAGCTTGTCGTACACCCTCTCATCTATGCAAGCTATATCAAGCATCTCTTAAGGAAAAAGAGAAAGAAGTTAACCATGTGGACAAGTTTGTTGATGCGAACACTGAACTGAATAACGCAGATTTTTTACCTAATTTGGAACTTTGAACGAATATGTTGTCCTAATAAATAGGTGTAACAATTATGCATTTTCTAGTTTATTATTCTAAATTATGTATAATTAATTTTTCCGTTTATGTAATATATTCAATGGTTATGTTAAAGTTTTCGTAATATCTCATTAATTTTTCCTTTATTTGAAGAGTAAAATGAATATCAACGGAACACTCATTCAAACAAGTGATGGAGATATGTGTAAAGCAGATAGTGGTGCAACACACTCTATTCTTAAATCTAAAAAATATTTTCATGTATTGAAACCAACAAAAGGAACAATTAATATAATATCAGGTCCTACAAACGTGATAGAAGGAGTGGGAAAAGCAAATTTAGTTTTACCAAATAGTACAAAACTCTTAATTGAGAATGCTTTTATTCCCCAAAATCAACAAGAAACTTGTTGAGTTTCAAGAACATACACCAAAATGGGTACGACACCCAGTCAACTACAATTGACAATAAAAAATATTTGTATATCGTGAGAAAAAATGTCATACTTGAAAAATTGTCAATGCTTAATTCTGGTTTGCATTATACACAAATAAATGTGCCTCAAGCACATATGATAGTTAAAGAAAAATGCTGCAATCCTGTTACATTTAACTTATGGCATGACAGACTAGGTCATCCAGGATCTACAATGATGAAAAGAATAATAGAAAATACAAATAGGCATCCATTAAGAGATCAAAAGTTACCCCAAATAGACAAAATACCATTATGTGTATCATGTTCTCTTGGAAAACGTATTACAAGGCCTTCACCATTAAAGATTGAGCATGAATCTCCTTTATTTCTTGAAAGAATTCAAGGTGATATATGTGGACCAATTCATCCACCATGTGGACCATTTAGATACTTCATGGTCTTAACAGACGCATCTAGCAGATGGTCTCATGTTTCTTTATTATCGACTCGTAATGTGGCAATTGCAAAATTTCTTGCTCAAATTATAAAATTACGAGCACATTTTCCGGATTATACCATTAAAAGGGTGAGGCTTGATAATGCGGGTGAATTCACATCGCACGCTTTTAATGATTATTGCATGTCAATTAGAATTGTTGTTGAACAATCAGTTGCTCATGTACATACACAAAATGGTTTAGCCGAATCATTGATAAAACGGCTACAATTAATTGCAAGACCATTAATAATGAAAACGAAACTTCCTGTGTCTATTTGGGGTCATGCAATTTTACATGCTGGAACATTAATTCGTATGAGACCTAGTGCAAATCACAAATATTCTCCAATACAACTTGCTTCTGGCCAAGAACCTAACATTTCTCACCTCAGAATATCTGGATGTGCGGTGTATGTTCCTATTGCACCACCACAACGCACAAAAATGGGTCCTCAAAGAAGATTGGGAATATATGTTGTATACGAAACAACATCCATCATAAGATATTTTGAACCCCTAACAGGTGATGTATTTACAGCACGTTTTGCTGATTGTTACTTTGATGAAACAAATTTTCCATCGTTAGGGGGAGAAAAGAACATAAAGGAAAAGAATGTCTCATGGTGTGAACCTTCATTGTTATATCTTGATCCAAGAACAAAACAATGTGAGACAAAAGTTCAAAAGATAATTCATATGCAAGATATAGCAAATCAATTGCCAGATGCATTTACTGATACAAAAAGAGTAACAAAATCTCATATACCAGCAGAAAATAGCTCCAGCTCGGGTTGAGATTCCAAGTAAGGAATTGGATAAAGATCCAACTGACGAATCTCAAAGACGTTTGAAACGTGGTAGACCAATCGGATCAAAGGATAAAAATCCTCGAAAAAGAAAAGGATCTGAAAAAGAAAGTGACCATAAGGAAAAGGATTCTGATGAAATTCAAAACATCAAAACATTTCCCCATGATGAAATGAATGATATTAACAGAGAGATGTCAATTAACTATGTTCACACAAACACATTATGGAACCGATGTGAAATGTAAACTATTGATGAGATATTCTCATATTCTGTGGCAAGTGAGATTATAAGTGGAGACGATGCTCCTGAACCAAAATCAGTCAACGATTGTCAAAATCGAGATGATTGGAACAAATGGAAAGATGCTATGCAAGCTGAATTAGATTCACTTAACAAAAAAAAAGTTTTTGGTCCAATTGTTATTACACCAAAGACCGTAAAACCTGTGGGTTGCAAGTGGATTTTTGTGCGGAAACGAAATGAGAAAAATGAAGCTACAAGATATAAAGCTAGACTTGTGGCTCAAGGTTTTTCTCAAAGACCAGGGATTGACTATGAGGAAAAATATTCTCCTGTTATGGATGCAATCACTTTTAGATATTTAATCATCTTAGCGGTATCTAAAAATCTAGAAATGCGTCTTATGGATGTGGTGACAGCTTACTTGTATGGATCACTTGATAGTGATATCTATATGAAAATTCCCGAAGGATTTAGAATCCCTGAAGCATTAGGTTCAAAACCTAAAGAAATGTGTTCAATCAAATTACAAAGATCTCTGTATGAATTGAAACAATCGGGAAGGATGTGGTATAATCGTTTGAGTGATTATTTAAAGAGTAAAGGTTATACAAATAATCTTATTTGTCCATGTGTCTTTATTAAAAGGACAGCATCAGGATTTGTGATCATAGCTGTGTATGTTGATGATCTAAATATAATTGGTACGCGTAAAGAAATTCATGAAGTAATTACTCTTTTAAAGAATGAATTTTAAATGAAAGATCTTGGAAAAACGAAGTATTGTCTTGGTTTACAGATTGAGCATATGCCTAACGGAATACTTGTGCATCAATCAAATTATACTGAAAGGCTCTTAAAGCGTTTCAATATGGAAAATGCAAATTCTTTAAGCACCCCAATGGTAGTTAGATCACTCAATGTTGACAATGATTCATTTCGCCCATGCGAAGATGGTGAAGAAGTTCTCGGTTCGGAGGTACTATACCTTAGTGCAATTGGTGCTCTTATGTATCTTACTAACTGTACAAGACCAAATATTTCTTTTGCAGTTAACTTACTAGCAAGATTTAGTTCAGCACCTACAAAAAGGCATTGGAATGGAATTAAACATATTTTTCGATACCTTCAAGGAACTACTGATTTAGGTTTATTTTATCCTAACGATTCAAAAGAAGAATTGGTTGATTATGCAGATGCAGGTTATTTATCTAATCCTCATAAGGCAAGATCTCAAACTGGATATGTTTTCTTGAACGGAGGAACTGCAATTTCATGGCGTTCTCAAAAACAAACACTTGTTGCAACATCATCAAATCATGCTGAAGTTATTGCACTACATGAGGCCTCTAGAGAGTGTGTATGGTTAAGGTCTATGACTAATTTTATATTGACTTCATGTGGGCTAGATAAAGATAGACGTCCAACTACAATTTATTAAGACAATGCAGCTTGTATCTCACAGATGAAAGAAGAGCATATCAAAAGTGACAGAACAAAACATATACCACCAAGATTCTTTTCATACACTCAAGATCTTATCAAAGACAATCAAGTTGAAATGAGACATGTTTCGTCTAGCAACAATTCAGCAGACTTTTTCACAAAAGCACTACCTACGGCAATTTTCAGGAAACACGTACATGATATGTACAAACGATATAGTTAACATCAGATGATAATTTGAGGGGGAGTTATATACTGCACTCTTTTTTCCTTAGCTAAAGTTTTTTCCCACTGGGTTTTCTTTAGCAAGGTTTTTAATGAGGCAGTAGTTTAAAATAAAACTCCAAGTTTGAAAAAGTATCATCCAAGGGAGAGTGTTATATATTTTATATATTTGGATGGATTGGATGAAAGCTTTTTCAACACTCAAAACTTATATGGACATATTCTTGGACTAGGCATTAAATGTTTTTGTTTCCTTGTCTCCCAAAAGCCAACTCTATTGTAGTATAAATACCCATTCAATGTAAAGAGAAAAATGCACCTCTTGTATACATTCTAAAGTGTTATACAATTCTCTCTTCTTCTCTCTAAATTCTCTTCTATCTTTCTCTTCTAATCTTCTCTAAAGATTGTTAATGTGAGCTAATCATAGTTATATTATAACAATTTTCACTTATTTTCTTCCAATTTTTTCACAAAATAACATTATGGATGGAACTGATTAATGGGGTTCAACGAGCCTTTAAATAACATTATGTTTGCAAGGAAGATGCATTTGTTATTGATCAATAATTTATGATTAAAATTATGATATAGCCTCATTTATTTATTTTTATAGTAATCATAAGAGATTAGGAATAGTAACTCATTGCATCAACTTTTTGAATTTTGATATAGAACTTTAGTGACAAATCATTAGGGTTTAGCCACGTAACTGAGTTTAAACTTGGTGCTACAATCACTCAATACAAAATTAACATACATATATGATATTATTTTCTTAGAAATAATAGAATGATTAATTATGTGTTAGTTTACCTTTTTTTTCTTTTTTTTCCTCCAAACGATTGAAGATTTTGTAGACTATCAGGATGTTAGCACCAAGAAAAGTTCAGAATCGTGTTAGACATTTTAATGACTAGTAAATCGCGCGATTAGACCAATCTAATAAACTCGATCGATATCGGCTATCGCTTCCTCCATGATCTTGGTCCGGTGTGAGCTTTTGTCAACAAATGAACACCTTATTGTTACGAGCTTCCATAAACTCTAAAGCTTCCTCACATGAATCATCGATCGATTTATTTTTTGTTAAAATAATATAATAAGACGAAATTAATCAACTATGATGTACGTAGATACAAATTCACAAATTAAATCAGTATTTTGGTGTTTTAAGAAGTAATTTACAATGTTTCAATCCACTAATAAATGCTGAAATTGATTGGTTTGACATGACAAATACACCTAACCTAGCTACGGATAGAATTTACATATTATTGTCAAAAACATTGAACAATATATTTATAGAATTATGAAAATAAAATAGTGTATTTGTCTCGTACTCAAAATTAAGAAAATAAAATATCTTTCAAGTATTTGTTAGTTTTCCTTTCCTTTGAACTCAACATTAAGAAGCATTAAGTAGCATGACGTAGGGATGGTTCTTTTAAAAACCATCATTTTTGAAAAACTAAGAAAAATAATCACAATTATTACTTAATTAATTTTTTTTCATTATTTCTTTTTAATTATTAATTATAAGGTAAGAAACGTACAAAAAAGAAAAAAAATTAAAAAATATATATATTTCATGATATTACATATATGCAACTTGCGTTTTTTTAGTTACATATATATAACTTCGTGATTTACATATCTTTATTAAAATTTTATTTTCATTATAACATTTTTAGCATTGTAATAAAAAATTACAAAATTTTTTTAAAAAAAAGTTTATTGATAAATATGAGTTTCTTGATTTTATCCAAAATAACGAGTTTTTTTATGAACATTCGTATATGTCATATGATGCAAAATTCACTAAAATTGGGTATACCAAAGAAGGATAGTATAATTCACTCGTTTATTTCGGATAGAAAAATTCATATGGAATTTTCCTATGAAAACTAATGAAGAAAAGTTGGTTTGTTTATACACAACTAGAAAAAGATTAATTGAGACCATTGAAATGAAATGTATTTTTGTTTTGACTTTAATATTATACTTTAAACGATTCCAATGAATGAGCTTATAGTAATGTTGTCTTTTGATGAAGCAATCAGTAAGTTAAAATAGTAATGTAGAAATTCAAATAAAAAATGACACAATTTTTTATATTTGAATATTTATTTTTTTATTCGAATTTGATAGGGCTCTAGGGCTATACGGACTCGAGCCGTAAACCTTCTCGGTAAAACATATCAAACTTCTTATTATCAATATATATATATATATATATATATACACACACATATATAAAGAAGGAAAAGATAAAATGAAAACCCTCCTTAGTGTGAAAATCATGTAAAAATCATAAAAAATGTTTTTTTTATAATTTTTTTTACAGGTTTGTAACATTATTTTGTAGATTTTTATAAAAAAATAAAAAAAATGCCGAGTAAATATTAAAAAAAAATATTCTATAAACCCACGTAAAACATACGTAACAATGCGCCCAGATGTTACGTATGTTTTACATGGTTTTATAAAAAAAAATTAAAAATAACTACTCGTCGTTTTTAATTTTTTTTATAAAAATGTGCCAAATAATGTAACAAACATGTAAAAAAATAATAAAAAAACATTTTTTACATGATTTTTAAATTATTTATGTCCTCTATATATATATATATATATATATATATATATATATATATATATATATACACACACATACATATGTATGGTATTACGATAATTCAAGTTTATTAATTAGGAAACATCTTACATCTACACTGATATATGACAAGTTTTTGTTAATTCATTTTGTAATATACTCAATTAATTAAAAAACAGTTTGAAAGTATAGGTATTCATATGTTTAGTATTATTGGTTTTTTTTTTGAATAGCTAATGCACGGTCACTCGGATCACCCTGGCAAACAGATCACCCTTCCGTCCGAATAACAGAACGTAGTGACCTGACCCACCCGTCCAAGACGAAACCTACAACTAGGAAACCCCTTGGCTGCAGTATTTGTTGTAGGTGAGACTCCAACTCAAGACCTCTCGATTATAAAAGAAGTTAAAGAGCTACCACTAGGCTAAAAGCCCTTTGATAGTATTATTGGTTTTTAGTTAATTTGATTGAAATTAAAACTAAAAGGCTAGCTAGACATATCATTAATTATAATTATAATGTTTTAAAGGCATTATAAAATATCTTTGCATTAAAAAGGATCACAATGCAAGTTCATAACAATAAATAAAGCCTTGAAAATAGGTGCATCGATACATTGAATTACACACGCATATATATATGTATGTATGTATGTTTTTGTGTGTATATATATTTATCTATATATCTATATTTATTAATTACAACAATGAATTAAACCTAGGAATGAAACATATACTTGTACCATGTCGATCAGTTGCATTCTAATACACAATAGCCCGATCTTTTCAAAAATAAAACCCATCGTGCATGTTTTTTAAAATAATATTAATAAAATGTTTATAAATTAAAGATCATAACGTATGGATTTAATGGTATAATATTTTCTAGAAGAAAAGAACTAACGTGTATATATTAAAGACATGTGAGCCTAAAAAGCTAGTGAAAATTTTTATATTTTTAAAAGAGGAAATTACTCATATGATCCATGTGGTTTGATATTATTTCACTTTTGCTCCGTAGGTTTCATAAATTACTTAAATAATTCTAAACTTAAGACATTTGTAACACATATAACAATTAGATTATCAAATTACACTTACATATTTAACTAAATTACCCTCACATAAAGACTATATATGTTACAAATGTTTAAAGTTTGTAACTATATGAGTAATTTATAAATCTAAAAACCAAGAGTGAAATGATAACAAACCACAAAAACTATATCATTAATTTACTCTTTTTAAAATTGCACAAAAGTCGCTTCATGTAAACCTACAGTTCTCGCTTTTGTAGATGTATTTAACTCCATATCAATTTAATATATTGTCACCATTATCATAATAACCAATAAATTAATGAAATAAATATACAAGATTTCTTTTTAGGTTTCCTAGCTACTTGAATTATGTCTTGAATTATAGACATGTGTCCATATCATACTTTCTGCTATTTTTCATATTTGCTTGTATCTAACATTTATGTTGTCAAATTTGATCAGTAGATAAACACCAAAGAGATTTCCAAATCTAAATGCTTTATACCTAGAATATTCAAAATACAACTCAGAACAACTATATATCATACAATAAAACTCAAAACTAAACAAACAACAAGATCATCTAATTCTCGACTAATATAAACCTACCCATGATTAATTTTAGATTAAAAAACATATGATTAAATAAAAACAATGTTGACCATTAATTTACTTGTATCAAGATTAATCCAACACTTAAATATAGTAATGAAAAATAAAAGCAGTGAAAGATTAAAGTTGAAGTGAATGTAAAAATAAAAGCCTCGTCAACTTATGATATTTCTCTTCTTTTAAACTAATGGGGGCGAGGGTTTACCTATTTCACGTGGTTTCCGTGCATCAGGGAAGTACGGTTTCACGGTTGGCAAACGAGGAACCGATGTTAGTTACCAACCATCAGGATAAGTGAGACCGTTTGACGTTCAAAAAAAAGCAGCCACATGTGCCTTGATTATTGAGTCGCCGTGTGTGCCTTGAGTATATAGTCATGTAGCCCACATCCAGTCCTTTAACATATAGCATTATCCACAACCCACTCTCGCATAACACAATGAAAAAACAAAAAATATCCTTAGTTTTTGAATTGACTAAATGCTAAATTTCAACTTGTCACTCTTATAGGGGCGGAAATTTATGTGACTCTAAATATATGTTAAATTTTTGAAACGAGGGGGTGGCGAAACCCATATTTTTGACTAAAAATAACCTTTCGGTCCGAAAATTAACACTACTGAAAAAAATAGAGAGGTTCCCTTTTCTGCCTTCTCCTTCCCGAAAGTAGTGTTAATTTTCGAGAGTGTAAATATATCTAATAGGGTGAACCTCTCTATTTTTGTCAGTAGTGTTAATTTTTGAACCAAAAGGTTATTTTTAGTCAAAAAATACGGGTTTCGACACCCACTCGTTTCAAAAATTTAACATGTATTTAGAGTCACATAAATTTCTGCCCCCCCTCCATAACACTGAAGCTCCGCCACTGCGCATATCAAACATACATAACATGTTACACAAACATTCATGTTGCTCGATCAACAGGCAATTGTTTTTAAAATGTCAGCCAACTGATTTTGTGAACTAATTTAAACAACCTAAATACCCTCTTTAGAAATTTTCACTCTTAAAAAGAACATATCAAATTCAAAATGTTTGGTTCTTTCATAAAAAACACGATTAGAAGTGATATGTATAGCAACTGAATTATCACAAAAAAAAAATGGTATTAGTAAATTTATCGAGACTTTTTGCAGTACACATAGCTCGGGACCCTGCTTCTACCCATGCTTTTAAAGTAGATTGAGAAATATTGAACTCCTTTTTGCTTGTCGAAGAGACCAAGAATTTCTTAGAAATACAACCAGACGCAAATGTTTTGGTATCTATACACTTTTCTCATCAGAATCAACATATGCTTTCAACTCAAATAACGAGTCCTTGTTAAATAAGATATCTTAATTGCCTCATGGCGTTTTGTAAATAAGAATTCTTTGAACTATGTATATGATTACTAAGAAAATGCATTAAATATGAAATATATGGTCGTGTGTGTGACAAATTGATCAACTTGCTAATTAAGTCTTGGTAACGAGTTACATTAGTATGGAAAGAATCATTCTTATTATTCAAAGAAGTGATCATATGATTCTCTTTGATGGGATTACTAACTAGTTTTCATCTTGTCATGTCATATACTCAACTATAATATCTATACAATACTTTTGATGAGATAGACAAATACTATGAGTGGTTTGAATAACCTCAATTTCAAAAAAGTTTTGAGTACTTCTAAGTTCTAAGTCTTTAATCATATCCTCATGGCTATTTGGGTTGGCCTTTTGGGGAACTCCCACTCAAATTTATATGAGGTTCCTCTCTAAAATTTAAAACAAAAGCTTCATTAACATAAGAAAGTTGATTATTAATTTAAAATATCGTGTCAAGTCTTATAATTGCATTAACTTTATAACATAATTACAAAAAGGAAATACTTCACCTAATAATAATCAAAATTTTCTAATGTACAACAAAAATTACTCAAATTTTTTTTGTTCTTTTAAGGTCACTCAATTTTTAGTAGATGTTCCAATTATATGTAATTTTTTTAAAATTGTTTATGTTTTTTAAATTAATTGAGGCAAATGAAATATATATGAATAAATTTATTAATAATAAGTGAAAATTTTTTTCTAATTAACTTAAAATAAGATGTTATCGTGAAGAAAAGAAATTCACGAATTAATAACAAAGTTTCAAAATTGTTAAATTTAAGTCAAACTAAGAAAAATAATAATTAAATACTTTTAAATAGTCATATGTATTTCATTTGGCTTGATTAATTTCTAAAAAAATTATAAGTTTACAAAAAATTAATTATGATTAGGATATTTAACGAAAGTTGAGATACTTCAAAAGGACAAAAAAATCCTTTTAATAACTTAATTGAAACACTTGATAAACTTAGTTACTATTCTACAAATTGTCCCTAAAAAATGGTAAAAAAATGTTTTCTTCTATTATACCATTACATCCTTTTTTCAACACTTTAGTCTCTTTCTACACTTTCAAGACCAAAAAAAATAAAATTAGGGAGTCGTCTCGTCTAAAATAAATATTATAAAATTGCATACGTATAAAAAAATATATACATGTATTAAAAAACATTTGATGAGTGTGACATCGAATATGTGTGATGATGATTTAGTCACCAACATAAATAAGCACCAAACAAACAAATGTGGGTATGAGGTGGGGTGGGGGCAAAGAGAAATAAGTTAAGTGGGGGTTGTAGATGTGACATATCCAAATGCATTTCTTCTTCATCCGGTCTTTTATTGTAAAGTGGTTAGGGAAAATTTACACAATTACACATTCATGCCTCACATTTATTATGTTTCTCTAAAGCGTGGTCCTATAATTAATATTATTATAAATAATTTTAAATATTATTATTATTATTATTATTATTATTATTATTATTATTATTATTATTATTATTATTATTATTTTTAGTTTTACTAATACTATAGGACGCGTGCTATTACTGTGACTAATACCACTATCATTACTACTAGTGTTTATACTATTATGTCACATAGCATGTTTTAGGTCTATTGATGCCTCTTAACATGAAAATTGAAAAAATTAATTTAACACTAGCACTATTACAAAGTTGTTTTCTAGAGTGACACAAATTTAATTTGAAGTGGTTTACGATCGCCGTTCTTTAAAAGTTGTAAAAAAATATCATATATAGTCACAACCGCTCTAATGCTTCATTTATTGAAGCAATTTACCTATCTGAATCGATTTAACAAAACCGCTCCTAATATGTATTATCAGGAGCAGTTTTGAAGAACCGGTACAACTAGTCGTAATGTTTTAATAATTCAATAATTTAAAAAATGTGGTGAGTATATCTCACAACAATTCAATTGATTACATGAAAAAAAAATTAAAAATCTTAATTAAGCTACCAGAATCATGAATACTAATCATCCCACGTTCGGCAACAATAATGATGTACGGAACAACGAATGCACCGGAAAAAGAAACAAAAACGCCGATTTTGATGGTGAACGAGTGCCAACAGTGGTAGATGGTGGTGGTCAATATTACGTGTGCTGTTCCCGGTCTGCCGGTCTGGTCTAGTTTCGCTAGAAAAAAATTGAACCTTACTGTCGGCATGTAACGGTCCGGTCGGCTCAACCTTGCTAACATATACTTCTAGCCGGGTTTGTTCTTATCATTAGCCAACAATTTTTCAACAACATGATAATAATTAGATGTCCCTTTATAGACTTAGATGTACGGTGTTCAGGAAAACCGAAAACCGTTTAAAACCAATAACCGAACCGTATTCGTAACCGAAAAAACCCAAACCAAATTCGGTTTTTGGTTCGGTTAACGCTTTTAGATTTTTTTTTGAATTCGGTTCGTTCGGTTTTTTCGGTTAACCGATTAAACCGAATTCATAATTAAATTCACTATTTTTGTTAATAATATAAGGTTGAATTCGGTTTATTCGGTTTTTAACCGGTTTATTTGGTTTTTAATCGGTTTGTTCAGTTGAATTCGGTTTATTCGGTTATAACAGAACCAAAGCGAATTGAATTCGGTTCGGTTAACGGTTAGGGGGAACATTTTGAAAACCGATTAAACAGAACAAACCGTTAACCAAACCGATTGGAGGTATTTTGGTTACGAGCAGGATAAGACCAACGATAAAAAAATGATGGTATGTCATAGAGGTTAAGCTCTGGGGTGTCGTTCGGGTTGGTTTCCTTGGGTTTCGGGTTGCTTGGGTTTAGGTTATTCAGCTTTTTTAATATAGAATTGGAACCTAGAACCGAATTAAATTACTAAAGTTTAATCGGTTCTCGGGTTTAGGTTCTAGGTTTGATCAGGTTGGGTTAAATGGTTCTCGGGTTGTACTTGAATAACTAATTTTCTATTTTTCAAACAAATAAAATCCAAATATATGTTTATATAAGCGAACAACCATAGCCTAAACAAATCTTTAATAGTATCAAGTGTACAAACCACAATCGAAATATCTTTAACAATCTCAAATGTTTAACCAACATATGTTTAACATTATCAAATGTTTAATAAACATAAAAAAAGAAAATAAAAAGAAAAGTCTTCATTCGGGTATACCCGAATTGCCCCCATGGATACCCAAATATCGAACCAAATTTAGTTGTCGGGTTTGGGTTAAAACTTTCTTGGGTTGGGTATATTCAGGTTTTGAGTTATTCGGGTTTAGGTAAAAAAACACACCCATATAATGACATGCCCAAGGTGGCAGTGGCGGAGCTCCATACGAATGTTAGGGAGGGCGAGAATTTACATTACCTAATTCTTTTTCCAACCGATCGATATGTCTCGGTTAGTCGGGTTAAATGTTTGGGTCAAGTCGGGTTAAATAATAAAAATATAAGTATCTAATAATAATTATTATTATGTGTGAAAAAAGAGTAAGTACCTAAATAAAGAATTATAATTCAGCTCGACAACCTTTAAAGATTAGTTGAGGATTTTTTACGTTAATCTTGATTGGCATCAACAATTTCTTAATCAAGAGCATTTCTTTTGAAAAATAAGTCAATACTTTTCACATTTCCTATGATATATTGTTCCAAAAATTATGCACCAATTCAACATTTCATCAAATTACAATATAAACATTAAAATTCAACTAAAATTAACTAAAATTACCAACTAATTAACCAAATTTGCAACAACTAATTAACTAAAATCACCAATTCAACAAATTAAATGTGGCGTGGACTCGCGGGGTAGTGTGGACGGGATTCGGGAAAGAAAAGGCTTTGCAATCGAGAAGAAAAAAAATAAAGAAATTAGGGTAGCAAGTAGGGTGAAATATGTCAGGGGAATGGAGATACTTAAATATTTAGAGGAGTAAATTACGGTTTTCTTTATGTGGTTTAAATATTTTAACTATTTCAATCCAAATATAATTTTTAATCAATGAAGTCTCTGTGGTTTAAAAAACTAATGGTTTTGTCCCCTAACTATAGTTAGGTTTTGGGGTCAAAACCATTAAAATAATCAAGTTTGGGGGGCCAAAACCATTAGAATAGTCAAGTTTTGAGGCCAAAACTATTAGTTGTTTAAACCATATGGGCTTTAAATGATAGAAGATTCCATTTTGGGTTGAAATAGTTAAAATACTCAAATCACAAACGGCAAAAACCGTAATTTACTCTATTTAGAGGAAAGAAAGAGGAACAAAAAAAATTAGAGATTTTAATATGTGAGTAACTTTTGAAATTAATTTTTTATTTACTATTTTCAAAAAAATGTGTTTTTTATTTAGAATAGTTGGTAATATAATTGTTTTTAAATGAGGGGGCGAAATCAAAACTTTTTAAAAAAAATTAACCTTTCGACCCGAAAATTAAACGGTGGTTTTTTTACGTTTGAAAACCGCTTAATAAACAACAGAATGATTTTTAGGAGGGATAAAAAACCGATTTAAGAAATCAAACCAACTGGTTCAAAAATTCGGTTTTCTAATTTTGTGAATTTAGTAAAGATATTATAAACTTCTCATTAAAGAAATTGTTAAAAAAAATTAAAACATAAAATTATTAATATAAGGAATATTAATGGCAAAGATAATGGGTGAAAGATGATAAGAGAAGGAATCAAGGGGATCAAATTTGGTTGAGGTGGGGATAGATGCTAGGGGATTTTGTTACTTTTTCGGGTATACTTAATGAGGGGATTTGGTTACTTATTTGGGTATACTTAATGAAGACTTTGAGTTAGTAGGTGATCTATAAATTTTCAAAAATTAAATAATTTATACATGATAAAAAAAAGTTTCTATTGTAAAAATTCATTTTAATTTACTTGTTATAATAAAATGAGTCGTGCTTTAAAGAACCCTTTTCATTGAAAGGGCGAAATGTTAAAATGTTTACATAAAAGGAATAAGAATCATATTTTCAAATTTATAACATAAAAACAAGAAAATTAAGGAATGAAATTGAATTTTAGTAACTATAAAAAATATGTTAAAACATCAACTCTATACACAAGCAAATTCATATGTTGGAAGATATATTTATTATAAGAAATTAATTACATATACAGCTATAAACGAATCAAATGTTTAGCGAATAGAGTTCGTCTATATTCTTTCGTTTAATAAATGAAATAAAACGAAAAATAAATTTCGTTCGTTTATTTAAAGGAACACATAAACAAATATCATGTTCTTTCATTTGTGTTCGTGAACATTAATGTGTTTATTTATGTTCGTTAATGTTAATGTTAATTTATTTTAATATATTATTTTAATTTTTAAATATGTTCTATATTCTTAATTTTTTTATTTTTAGTTTAATAGTATAACATTTAAATTAAAAATGTAGTCATTTGAAATTTGTATCATGCTAAAGAAATAGCAATTTGAAACTTGAATTTTGAAACATTAGTTAAAAGCGATTTTAATTACAATTATTAATTCTAACTTTTCCTTTGTTTGAGAAATTTATTTTTTGATTTTTTATTTCAGTTGTTTAACTTTAAATTGATTATGTCTAATATTTGAGATTGAAATGATGTTTTTTTTTTTGTTTTTTTAATAATATATGTTCGTTTATGTTTGTGAACCACTTGTGAATAAGTTCAATTTTTTAATAAATAAAGACAAAAAAAGATTTTTTGTTTGGTAAGTGTTAGCGAACAAGTTAAACGTTAATGAACAAACACAAACAAAAACTTGTTTATGTTTATTCAATTCATTTACAACCCTAATTGTATACATGCCATACTAATTAGGGGTGTCGAAAATACCCGAACCCGATTAACCCGACCCGCACCCGAACCCGAATAAGCTTAATAGGGTCGGGTTATTCGGGTCAAAAATGTTAGTCGGGTTATTCGGGTCAACCCGATTAACCCGAACTGTTAATAGGGTCGGGTTTCGGGTATATTTTTAAAAGTTAGTCGGGTTTCGGGTCAACCCGAATAACCCGAATAAGAATGATTTTTATTTTTTTATATATGTTAATTATTAAATGTAAGATATATTCAACTTTTTACCAAAATATGACAATAACTATTAATCAAATTATATATGAAAAATAAATTATTTACATATTTTTCATTGAATTATTTTTTATAAAATGAATTATTTGTAGAAATTTAAAATTAGTAAAAGATAATAACAAATAAACACCAACCCGACTAACCCGACTGACCCGACCCGAATAACCCGTGACCCGACTAACCCGAACCCGATTAACCCGAACGTTATTCGGGTCGGGTTGCGGGTTAATAATTTTTTAGGGAAAACCCGACTAACCCGACCCGATTAACCCGAAACCCGATCGGGTTGACCCGATCAACACCCCTAATACTAATCCACATATCTAATCACAATATACTAACAAGCAAACAAAGTCGCCTAGTCTAGTCGTGTGTTGCTTTTGACTTTTCATTTGACAAAATTACACATTTACACTTAATACTTTTAAATATTTATAAAGTTATATGTTATATATTTGTGTAAAAAACTTCAATTTTGTCCTTTATGTAAACAAGTTGTAGCTTACATACTTTAGGTCATAGAAATAAAATTTTAACCTAAATAAAGACTGATAATAATTGGGACCATGTCCCCAATCTATGTTAAAATCATTAATACTTTATCAATGATTTCTAATGCAAACGAGATTACGATGTTAAATCTCAATAATTATAAATTATAATACTTGATTACTTACTAAAATCATAAACTTAATGTTTATTCTTAGTTCCAACTTAGAGCAATGTGATAAAATAATATCTTCTTACATATATATTTTACTAGGTTAAAAACATGTTTATTACACATGTTAAAGAAATAAATTTTAAAATTATTTAGTTTATATAACATATCACATATTTCTCAAAAACATTTTATAAAAAGATAAATACAATAACTTCTAAAGTTATCAATTTTTTTTTACTAAATTAATTGAAACTATTAGCATTTAACAAGAGAGGGAAAATTAAAATCTTATAAAAAATAGCATACAAATAATTAATAAGAGAAGGAAGTGTGAAAATCAATTTTTAGGTTGTTTATATTAGTCATTGACGAGCTTGAAAAAAACTTGTAGGGTGTTGAATGATTTTTAGGAAGAAAACGGAGGGGCAGAAGGATTTTTAGGAAGAAAACGGAGGGTGCCGAAATTTTTTTGAAACGAAACGAGGGGAACCAAAGGATTTTTCGACGAAATACAGCTAAATCGACCATTCTAACCGGAAAAACTGGGGGTCGGGGCCCCTCGGGCCCTAAAAAGATCCGTCTTTGATATTAGTGACACATGTGTTGATCAATTCCTTTGATTACAAACGTGTATATATACGAAAATCAGTTTTAATGATGTAGATTAGATGAAACATGTGAATCCAGTGAATGCGTTGTTAATTCCTGACATGAATCATGTGAGCAGATCTGACTGGGTTCCCGTTTAGGGTATATGATTAGGATGGAATGATATGGAGAGCTCGGTGAGGTTCACGAATTCCAGAGGGTTAGAGATTCGAGAATGATGTTCAGTAACCTTAATTATGAGCCTTAAGCTCTTTTATATATATACACATACACCCAAAGGAAAACCCTAATTAGGACATTAAGGGTAATTACGTCTATCAAGTAATCACCTATCTAAATAAGTATTTAAATAATTGGTCAATTAGATAAATAATCATGAGTGTCATATTGTAAATATTTAGTCTAACAACGTGTTCTTTTAAAATATTTATTTATCAGAGAGTAAAAAATAAAATATATAAGATAACAGAATCATAACAAATAACCCTTATTTCCGACTTGCTAATTATGGTCTACGGACTACCCGAATAAAGCTTGTCGTAGAAGAAGTGGCCATTTCGAAAAATTGGTTTTTTGAGGCAAAAGAGGATAACATGAAGTGGAGTGGAGACATTGATAAAAAACATCTCAACTAAAGGAATTTAGTGATATGGGCATATGTAGGTGATATAAACCCGCAATGTTGTTATGCACGAGTGCACGACAAGCATAGAGGTGTTAAAGAGTCGAGCCGAGCAAGGGGCAATCTCGAACTCGGCTCGTATTTAAACCGAGCTTTGCACGTATTGTAAACCGAGCCTAAAATTTTGACTCAGACTCGGCTCGTTTTAAACCGAGTTGGCTCGCCTTGGTTCGTTTTTGGCTCGGTTTTTACATAGTTTAGATTTTAGGATGTGAATTTGCGACTTGTGAGCTTCAGATCACGTTTTATTTTAGTTTTTTATTATTTTTATCTTTAACACAATTATAAATATGACACCAAAGTATATTTATTATTAAACGTATGTCACACCCCTGCGCCGCGTGCGGAATCCACGGCGCGGTGACGTATGAACAGTTGAATCATGCACAAGTATTGAATAAGAACAACCACAATGGATTACTACATTTCATAATGTTTAGACATGTTGTTTAGTTACAGACAATCTATCTACCAAAAGAAAGACAACTACAGACCCAAAATATAGTTTACAAAATAAGACTTCAAACAAGACAATTAAACAATTAGGATTTAGTGTGTTTCTAATCCATCCTAGCATGTTTCTTCATCTTGTTCTATCTTAGTATGGTCTCCTTAGTTGTCCCTGAGAAAGTCTTAAGCCTGATTACCTGAAACACGTGAAAAGTAACTGTCAACTACAGACGTAGTTGGTGAGAACAATAGGTTTAATCATTTGTAAACATGAATATATGATATAAGGCATAGGTATGTTAAAGTAATAAATGATTCACATGGATGAGCTGCAACCCAAACTAACATCAAGTAAGAAAATGAGTGTAAACAGTCCAATCACTGTTTGCACAAGAGTCAACATATAATATCAAGTCCCAAAACCACGTTTGGAGTTAGATAATGTGTCAACAGTTTTGATAAAACCATATGTAACCGAAATCTGCAGTTGGTTTATAAAACAAATTTAAAAACTAACTGCAGCAATCGGTCTGCCCCAAATGTGTGTGTCTGCTTTCCCTTGTTGTGATCACCCAGTACTAACGCTAATGAATATGATACTTGATGCATTCATAAGTTTGTTTACAACAATAGACACCATGTTTCTGAACCTTACTTTAAACGAGCGTGTTAATGCCTTATGTGAAAACATGATTGAAAACCTTGATTTAATCCCATGAATTAAATCCTTAGTTTTTGAATACCGTGAAATGAATCCTCTGATTTGAATACCATAAGTGAATCCCTTGATTTGAACATCACCATGAAACCATTGTTTGAATACCATGTTTGAAACCCTTGATTCAAATACCATGAAATGAATCTTTTGGTTTGAATATCATGAAATGTGACCTTGTATATTAACAAGGTTTTTAACAGAAAAGTTTATAAAATTCATTATTTAAAAGAACATATCATTTATAAAACCTTTTTAGAATAATAGTTCAATAGTTTAATAATCCTTTAAAACGATTGATAACTTTTCAGAAACAGTTGATAAATCCCTTGGATTTGTAATATGAACCTGAAATGTTGATAGGAATACACACATCTTGTGTAATGAAATACTATTGTAAATGAAGAGTTTGATCACGTGTTCCACCCCAAAACAGTTATAAAACAGTAAAAGAGGGGCTAAAGTTCTCACCTGTCTGCAGTAGACTCTGAACTAAAACAGATAGCAAGTAGCAAACAGGACTCCTAATTGATTCCTATAACATTGTAATCATACATAAGATATAGGATTTATAGTTGTATAGACTTGGATTCATTGTTTGACTTGCGTTCTCATGATTTGATTGTTGTGAAAACTTGAAAGTTATGATTTGAATCATTTGATTGATCATGGGTCCAAGAAACGAATATGAAATGTTCCATTGTGCATAAATCTTATGCATAAAATGATAATTGTTTGAGAATTTGATAACCATTGATTAACATGACTTATGAAAAGATGTTCCAATTGTTTAAGTTCTTGAGATTGTAACTTGATCCCATGATTAGTTTAAGTTGCAACTTAAACCAACTAAGATCAATTTACAATCACTTTGAGTTGTGGCCAACCATGGGCCATTTAAGTTAACCATGAGCCAATTGAAAGTGGTGTTGGGCCAATTGAGTGTGATGTTGGCCCAACAACTTGTATATAGGCCTCGTAACGCGCCCAAGCTAATATCGAGCTAATTAGGATCATAATGAGCCGTATGGGCTTGGATTGGGCCTAAGGGATTTGAGTTGGGCCGTCCAATGTTCATGTAGGCCATTTAAGCTTCTAAGTCAATATTGGGCCACTTAAGATCAAAACGAGTCTATATAACTCGATTGGGCTTGGTTTAAGACTATGGGTCCATTGCTAGTAAAGTTGGGCCAAAGAGACTTGAATTGGGCCGAAAGAGGTTATGGGCTGCCACTTGGGCAGCGAACCTTTTAGGTTTAAGGGGCTAGGTTCGCAGGTCATTCACAAGCCACCAAGGGTCGGCCAAGGATCCAATAGGGTTCGGCTCTCATGATATGCATGCAACGCACTATGTAGATTTGTGGAGGTTCGCTATAGACTACAGGTTAGTGATGGTTCGTGAAATCCCATAAGGTTCGTTCATCATCCATGAAAAGTTTGCTGACTATATAAGAGTTCGGCTGAGGAAGCTGCGAACCATGCAGGGTTCGTGCATGGCGACTAGGGTTCGCAGGATGATCCTCACGTAGGGTTCGCAGATAGTTCGCTCTAAGGAGGGTTCGTTGGTCACCAACTGGTTCGTGAAGGCTCGTGGGACTCCCTATAGTTCGGCTGCTGAACCATGAGCATACAGGTTCGTTTAGGTTCGCCCTAAGCTCAAGGGTTCGTGATGGTTCGTGAAGCACCTCAGGGTTCGGCCAGGTGCAGTTGAGGGTTCGACACCCCTTTCTTCCAACGAACCTGTAACAACCTCGCATCCCACTTGAACTATGGCCGTCCCTGATGAAGTCTCCACATCCTCGATGCACAAGAACCACATTTCGAAGGTCTAGGGTTGGTCTACGTGAGCTTTTATTACCGGTTATATGAGTTGGTCGAACAACAAAACGAAAACCCTATTTTCGGGATGATTCAAGCTTCAATACCTCGTTTTTTGGCTGGATGAATATGCGAAACTCTTGTACTTTCGTGTAGAGAATGTTGAGAGCTACGCGTGGACACCAAGAACGCCCAAATCCATGTAGAATCGAAGGAGATATGAAGCTTGGAAGGTTGAAATTCTAGTGTGAGAAAAGGTTCGCGAATTTGGAGCTAGAGAGAGGTTGTTGGCTGCATTTAATGAAGAAAATGGCCTTCATCAAGGCTTTTATAGCCCGGGTGGTATTCGGGTTCGTTTCGGTCGCTCGGTTCGCATTTCCGGAACGTAACGCGTATTTTACGCGATTTTAAATAAAAAGAGTTGTTAAACTCAAATAAATGATGAGTTTCAAAATTGTAAAAATATAAAATAATTAATATAATTATTTTTTTTTACTCTTCGTGTGTTGACAGATCGTTAAACATTCACAATTACGTGTATACCCGCAATCGCGTACGTTTTTCGATCGTATTAATTATTTAAAGTCGTTTAATCATAATTATAAGTTCAACATTCGTATTATTATGGATCGTCACCCATAACTATACTCAGTCTCGCTTACGTATTACGATTCTTGTTGAATTAATTGTCATAATATTCGTCTTAACACTACGCACCAACACTATCCTGTTACACCGAACGCAGTATATATATAGGGCTCACTCTCGTTGCCCACCACTGTTTCGATATAACACAATACTGTTCTTGCCTAGTGAACTCGACTGTAAATAAATAATACATACTTGTTAAATAATAAAGATTCTAACACACAAGCACATAATGAACACATGATTCACATTGACTGACTGAACATGGACACACACTGTTCTAACACTGTTTACGACTATCATGACTAAATGTACAAATGTTACAACGTAACTCTATATTTTTATATTTTCTAAATCATGTTGTACAAACGAGATAAGCCACGAACCGAGCCTACGAGCCGAGCAACGATCAAGCCATGAGCCGAGCCGAGCCAGCCTTTGCTTTGACTTGGTTCGGTTACAAACAAGCTTTATCTGAGCCGAACTTTATCCGGTCTCTTCGAAGCCCAAACCAGCTACGAGCCAAATCCGAGATTCGAGTTTTTTCAACATATCTAGACAAGCATATACATTGAACACCATACTAACTTGATTTTAAAGTAAAGTCAAGATGGTGACACAATACACTCGTTCCTTGAAAGACAAACGAGCGTTAAATTGTTCATTTTTTTTAATTTGTCGTTTAAAAAAGTATATTTCTCTTTTTTTGTTATCTTGTTTAAAAAAGTTTGTTCTATAAAAATCTTGTATGTTTTATCTAAAGGCCTAGAATAACTTACGTTGTTGTTATGCATCTTTTGTAAGTTGATACTTTATCTCAAAATATAATAATAATTGTTATTATGAAGTCAAATAGCCGTTTTAAAAAATATTAGTTTTTTTAGGAAATAATTACATATATCCCCTATTTACAACTCTAACTACATATAAAATCAAGTTAAAAGTTAAATTACATGTATCACTTGCATGGACGGTCCTGAGAATTGAAGTATTTCGGACGAGCTATGAAAAAAAGGCTCCAGGCGAATTATAATTTGTGATTTTTTTAATTTATATTTTTAAATATTAATAAATGTATATAATATAAATATAATTTTTAAAATTTTTGTGCTTTTGAAAGAATTAGGCCCTGTACGGAGGTCGGGTTTGCCTCTTTCAAGGGCCTCCCATGATCACTTATTTAGTGAATGGGTTATATGCAATTTAAAACTTTAAGGGATATATGTATTTAAATGATTAAATAAAAGGATATATATAATTTATTTTTAAGTTGAGTATATATGCAATTTATCTTTTTTTTTTAATTTACAATTAACTGAAAATTTTGTTAAGGTGTCTGTAATTTATATGCAATTGCCTTTTGCATAATTTAATTTTAAAAATAATATTTATCTTTATGATATTAAAAGCATGACACATATATTTATTGTACATTTGAATTGATTACATATCTTTTCTGGCATAGACCAACAAATGGTTTTTCACCAGTTTAGAAACCTAAAGGAACCAAAGGTGGTCTCATTGGCTGCCCCACCACCACTCACACTATTTTAACAATAAATTACAAAAATGGTCCCCATGCATGTTTAAAGGACACATTCAGTCCTCTTTGCTTTGCTATTTGTAACTAACGTACTTCAACTTTTCATAGTGTATCAAATTCATCCCTTGTTCATATTCACAGAAAAATTCCACTATCTGTCTTTTTAGGTCAATTAACAGAATTGTGCCCAAAGTATATATATATAAAACAAAGAATGGCAAGAACAAGAAATTTGTAGTTGTCTGGTTCCTGGAAAAATAATTGACCAAGGAAGACTATGTTGTAACACCTTAAACAAATCTATCGTCCGTTATACATAAGAAAAATATCGGGTTTTATAAAAAATGATCCATCTTATATACCATCAACATGTTTAAACACATTGGTTGTGTTTGACAAAAAAAAATCACAGTTAAACGAGTCCAGGTTACAATAATCAAAAAAAATGGTGAACACCACCGTTAGACGTCTCTCACCGATCGATCTTACAGTCAACATGAAGGAGAGGTTACACCAATCTAGGGATGGTTATTGACCATCCTGAAAAGTATTTGATCATTCAACTAAAAGCAAATTTGATAGTTCCTAGTAGGCAAAGTGACAATATTAATGCTATGAGCAGTTAGATTAAGTTTTTTTTTGCTTGTATATGCAAAATCAAATTTGGCGAGATATGATCAGTCTTCTAGTGCTTAATTGGTAGCTCAACAAGTATGTTTTTTGTTAAGTTTATAACTCTAATAAAAGCCTTAACCAGTGAAATGTTTATTGATAAGAATGTTTCCTTAATAAGCCGTGTGTAGTGCGTGACCCCCACCTTGTGACCTCCCTTAAGCCCTTGTCACGCCTCCACCTATTACACAACCATGTGAGCAAGGCATGACTAGTCTTGGGTGACCATGGTCATGAGTGTGAAGCGGAGATGCATTTTTTTCTAATCCAATAAAAAAACACTCACGTCACCATTCATCAAACACTCTCATTATACATATATCAAGTCCCCTTCAACTATTCCATTACACATAGCATGATATTTTTAAACCATGTGTAACCGTTTCCAAATTTTATATATATATATTATTTAATAAACAAAGGTTTTAAAAAACACATGTCAGTGTTTAAGCCACGTAAAAATTAGTTTTGCCGTATATCACTACTATCAACTATTTGTATGTAATATTATATTACATATTGATTTTTCCCTGTCTATCATATCAACACTAATAATTTTATTCAATTTGGTAATAATATGATTACATTATCAAATATGTTATTTATTTTCCTATAAAAATATTTAAGAAAAATATACTATATATTATTTAAAATAAATAATTTTAAAATTCATGATTTCACCTAATGTTTTTAACCTAGTTAAAAATAAATAAAACTAGTGCTTGTTCTAATGATATGCTTGAGTTTTCAAATATGTAGTATGGTTGACCCGGTCAACTTAAGTTAATTTTATTCATCATTTGATTAAAGATAACTTGTTCACTCCAACACTTATAAAGATATGTTGGATATGTTCCAACAATATAAAACAAACACTACAAAGAATATCTTAATGTCAAAAGTGTTACAAAATCTTAAGCCTAAAACCAATGTGACTTGTTTATAAAATGTTTTGTCTTCTCCATTGGCATCATAAGTAAATCCACTTCTCGCCAACCATAATTATTTGAGTGGTAATTAAGTTCTCACTTGTCACTTTGACTAATTAACCAAATGATTCTCCATTAAATTGCAACCAAATAGGTTCTTCATATCATATAAAAACTATGCCTGACAAATGGGCGGGTTTGGTTGGTTGCGTAATGAGTCAAAACAAGTGCGAGTCAGGATGAGTAAAAAAATCATTTTGGGTCTAAATGAGTCGTTTTTAAAAAACATCAATTTAATCCAAGTTAAAATAAGTTGTAGTGAAACAAATAATTTATTTGAATAATTTTTAATGATTTTTCTCATCATGTATATTATCGATCATTTTACTTGTTTAAATCCGATATATTCAAAATTTCATTATATGTCACAAGTTTACCCATTTTAACCCGTAATACAATATTTTTTTACCTGAATCTACCCATTTATCTTGATATGGTTAAATATTGCTAGGTATATATGAGACTCATTTTACATAGTTAATTAATAAACAAAACCAGTCGAGTTTTAGCACCTTTTTTGGCTTGTTCGAAGGTTAATGAAAGTTGTCGTTCATAAAAAGAAAACAAAAGGTGATAACTTGTGTAAAAAAACATTTAATGAGATGTAACTTTTAACCATTTTATTAAAATACCGTGGTTATTTGTAATGTTTCTTCTCACAACTATTGAAATTTTATTTATTTATTTATTTTTTTGTTAAACAATAATTTTGACCCTAATTCTATTTAATCCTATTTTCCCAAAAATTAGAAACCTTATTTTTTTTTTCTTGGGAGAGGAAAGGGAAAAAATAATCAATAATGTCACTACGTTACACACGTGAATAAGGTTTGTGTGAGTAATTTTTGTATATAATTCTTTTCCATAAAAAAATAACAAAAAATTAATTAATTAATTAATTAAAAAAGTAAAAAATAAAAAAAATGGGGTGATGTTGTTTAAACGCGCGTGATGGGAGAGTGGGTTTACCATATCCCTTTCTTTCCTGCAGACAAGAAGGAAAAACAGTTGCGGTTGTCAAACGAACCCTTTTTCTTCTGGTTTCAAAATAACAAACTTGCAAAACAACCCCCGGAAGTTTAAACAAATAACAACTTAAGCCTCAAAACTAATTTTATTTAAAACCAACCCACCACTTAACTCTGGTTAGCTTTAGCTTGACCCTAGTCAAATCAAGCAAAACAATTATCCCTAATCTCAAGATCTTCATCACATTTTGAACCTTTTTGTTCCTGGTCACAAAGACTTGCTGACTTCCACCAAATAGCCATGATAAACTCATAACCATACGATATTTTGAATTTATCGCGATATTTTGAATTTCTCACGATATTTTGACGAAGAATTGAAATGCGCTCACCTCATGACAGAGAATAAATAAATTGATATTTTAATAAATAAAGAAATAAATAATGGGTTCTTAAAAATCAGTTTAAAAAGGGGAAAAGGATTACTTGCTTTTAGATCTTTGTTGTTATGCTGGCTTCTGAAGATACAACAGAGTTTCTTCAGATCCGAAGAAAAAGGTAAGAATTGAAACACGAATTTAAATCCTTTTTAACCCATACAGAATCAGATAAAATTAAATTACACACAGTAGTGTGTGTTAAGAGTTGTACTGTAATTATACATATATTATATATATCTATAGAGAGAGATATATATGTGTATAAAGCTTGGACTTTTTGTAGTGATCCAAAACAGAGTCCTAGAGAGAGAAGAAAAGGAGAAAGAGGAGAGAGAAAGCATTGAATGAATCTTTTTCTTGTGAAATCTTTGTTGTGGGTTTGAATGCATGTGTGTGGATGCAGGTTTAGATGTTTATGAATGATGATGATGACGATGATGTGCTTGTTGTTCTTTACAGGTGAATATTCTATCAAGATTCTTGGGTAAATTACTAAATTCAAGATTTTGAGCCCTAATTTGGGGATTTGGGGATGCAAGATGTGATTTTGAACAAGACAATGAGAGTCTACTTTCAAGATTTGTTAATTTGAGGCTCTGTTCTTGCGATTATCTGCAGATTTTGAAGGTAAGAGACAGAGTATCAGCTTTAATTGAACTAAGTGTGTTGTTTGATTAATCTTTATTAACGTTGCAACTGTTTGATTGCAGCATTTACTGTGAATTCAAGGAGGGAATTTATAAAATCATATCAACTGAAGATTTGATTTCGTATAAATTCTTGATCAATCGGAAAACAAAACATGATTACGTTTATGGATTCGAAAGAAAATTTGAGAGAAACTGAGAGATGTTTGGATTCTCAGTTATGGCACGCCTGTGCCGGCGGCATGATTCAGATGCCGCCGGTACACTCGAAAGTCTACTACTTCCCGCAGGGGCATGCCGAGCATTCCCATGCCGGAAATGTAGACTTTCGGGACCTGAACACTCAGTCAAGGGTTCCGGCCTGGATTCCATGTAGGGTTGGTTATGTAAAGTTCATGGCAGATGCCGACACCGACGAGGTCTACGCCAAAATCGGGCTGATTCCGGTGAGTGTTTCTCGCGAGTTGGGTTCGTTTAATGATGAAGATACTTATTCTCAGCCCGGAGGTTCGCCTGACAGCCAGGCAAAACCGACGTCGTTCGCGAAGACTTTGACACAGTCTGACGCGAACAACGGCGGTGGGTTTTCGGTCCCGAGGTATTGTGCCGAGACCATATTCCCCCGGCTTGATTACTCTGCCGACCCGCCAGTTCAAACCATTCTAGCCAAGGATGTTCATGGGGATACATGGAAGTTCCGGCATATCTACCGGGGGACACCACGACGGCATTTGCTTACCACTGGGTGGAGCACGTTTGTGAACCATAAAAAGCTCGTAGCCGGGGACTCGATTGTGTTCCTAAGAGCAGAGAATGGTGATCTATGCGTAGGTATTCGACGGGCCAAAAGAGGGTTCGGGGGTGGGCTGGAAACTTCATCGGGCTGGAACCCGGTTGGGGGTAATGGAGTCATTCCGTATGGCATGTATT
Source organism: Mikania micrantha (assembly GCA_009363875.1). NCBI lineage: Eukaryota > Viridiplantae > Streptophyta > Magnoliopsida > Asterales > Asteraceae > Mikania > Mikania micrantha. The sequence continues at coordinate 19,121 of SZYD01002148.1, read as the reverse complement.
CCCCGTTGATCCAAAATGCCGACAACAGTGGCGGTGGAGGTGGGGGTGTGGCATCGATGGCGAGAGCGAAAGTGGAATCAGATTATGTGATTCAAGCAGTTAAACAAGCAATAAGCGGGAAGTCATTCGAAGTCGAGTTCTATCCGAGAGCTAGCACGCCCGAGTTTTGTGTCAAGGCATCACTTGTGAAGAATGCGATGCAGATCCGATGGTCGCAGGGGATGAGATTCAAGATGCCGTTCGAAACCGAGGATTCTTCACGAATCAGTTGGTTCATGGGAACCATTTCTTCAGTCCAGGTTGCTGACCCGATCCGTTGGCCCGATTCTCCCTGGAGACTCTTGCAGGTACAATTCGAACCCAACTTTATTTTTAAAACATATATGTCAATTAGTTAGCGTCTTTAGCTTGTGAACCCGATATCACATTGCATACTTGACATTCAGGTAACATGGGACGAGCCCGATTTGCTTCAAAACGTGAAACGGGTCAACCCGTGGCTTGTAGAGTTAGTATCGACAATGCCCGCAATCCATATGTCTCCTTTCTCCCCACCCCGAAAGAAATGTAGACCGTCGCAACACCCTGATTACCAGATGGAACCCCAAATCCAGATCCCGATCCCTGCGTTGTACAGACCCCATTCGCATTTATTTGGCGGGCCGGGGCCTGCTACCAGGCTTTTCGGTTACCAACTCCCGGAGAATCTGAACCTTCATCATCCTGCTAGCATGCAGGGAGCCAGGCACACACATTATGGTTTATCTCTATCAGATATCCAACTCAATAACAAACTCGACTCGGGTTTCTTCCCGACCACCATGAAACCCGCCCATTCCGACCCATCATTCAATAAACTAGCCCAATCTGAGCCCGTTTCCTGTCTGTTAACAATTGGGAACTCACCTACGAGCTCAAAAGAACCCAAAACCCTGAAAGCATCCCAGTTTTTACTCTTTGGTCAGCAAATTCTTACCGAGCAACAAATCTCTGAAACCCGTATTGTCTCTGGATCCGGGTCAGTGTCTGGGTCTGGGTCAGGCTGTGAAATGGACCTGAACCTTGAAACGGGCCATTGTGAGGTTTTTATGGGATCAGAAGAAATGGGTCATACAGTTGATCTCTCGTTGCTCGAATCATACGAAGAATTATGCAAGAAGCTTGGTAACATGTTTGCAGTCGAAAGCCCGATAGCGCTGAATCGCATTCATTACTGGGGTGCATCCGGAACCCGGAAACAGATTGGGGACGAACTGTTTAGGTGAGATCAAGACTCATTTCTGTTTGCAAATTTAAATATATTAATGCTTGTAAACACGTTTGATTTGATTTGGTTTGTTTTGTTTTTTATTTTTTTTTTATTTTTGACAGTGAGTTCATGAAGACTGCAAAGAGGTTGACAATATCATCGGATATGGACTCTTAATTTTAGTTTTTTTTTTTTTTTAAATTTTGGTTGAATTTTTGACTATCCAATTTAGTATGGTTTTTATTTAAAATAATATATATATTATTTACGTAAATAGTGTGAAATAAATAGTATCATTTGTGTGACTTCTGTTAAAAAGTCGCTATTAGAAACAGCAAAGGTTGTTGAGGAAAGTTTTAAGATATATATATATATTTTAAAGTGGATATTTCGTGCACGCTTGGGGAAAGCAGGAAGATGCCAAAAATGGAATTTAATTTCATAGTAAAATATATACAAATCGTTGGATAAATTAATTATCATGGATTATGTTCTAGGTAGGGCTGTAAACGAACCGAACGTTCAGCGAACAGTTTGTGAACCGTTCGGTGAGAAGTTCGTTTATGTTCGTTCATTTAATAAATGAATGAACACGAACAAACAAATTCCGTTCATTTAGTTAAATGAGCGAACATGAACAGATGTCGTGTTCGTTCATTTGTGTTCGTGAACGTTCGGTAAAATGTTCGTTTATGTTCGGTTAAGTTCATTTATTATATTTATTCATTAAATGTATTGATTATTTTAAATTTTTTATTTTTGGTTTAATGCCATAATATTTAAGTTATTTTTAGTTTAATACTGTAATATTTTAATTTGTATATTTACAAATGATTATATCTAATGCTTGAGATTAAGAATGTTGATTTTTATTTTTAAATAATATGTGTTCATTAGTGTTCGTGAACCGTTCGTGAACAAGCTAGATTCCTTAATGAACGAACACGAACCAAGAATTTTCGTTCGGTTAGCGTTCATGAATCGTTCGTGAACAAGTTAAAAGTTAAATGAACGAACACGAACGAGAGCTTGTTCGTGTTCGTTCGGTTCGTTTACAGCCCTAGTTCTAGGCAAGAATATATTTAATTTACCATCTAATTATCAAGATTTGTAAAATGCTATCACACCATCAAGAGAAAATACTTCTCTTAAAATCATGAGCTAAAGTAGATAACTTTGTACCAAAATTTTTGTTATAAAATTTTCATTGTAGATTAGAATAAAAACTCGAAAGCTACTCGAGATCAGATTATCAAAAGTGTCTGAGCTTAAGTCATGAAATATAACTCATTTAGTTATTGAGTTTAACCTTGAGCTTCATATTTTGAGCTTGAGCTAGCCCACGATTCTAAACAAGTTTTATTTATATAATTATTATTTAATTAAGTCAATTTTATTTATATAAATAATTGCTTTATATAAAAAAAATATAGTAAATTTATTAAAATCATTTATATTATATGTTATATATATGAAAAGCATAGTTACAAATATATATAGAATTAACAATAAAAAATTAATTAAATAATTAATAATAAATTTATAAATAAAGATATTAATCAACACATCTCCAAACCAATTAAATTTAAGCTATAGCAAACTCACTATCTGTTTACCCCTAGTTTTGATTAGCAGATTATTTTTTTTGAAAATCCCAACAATATGATAGCTTTGCAAAACCCTTGAAATTATGGGCATAAAATTAGTGAAACCCAACATAAAGAAAACGAAAAGATTAAGATACATTGGGCGTACATCATCAATGTAAGTCGTAAGAGCAAAGATGGTAGAACTTATAAAGATGCTAAAATATCACAGAAAAATACAAAAGAAAGTAGAAGGTGAAATAGTGTAAATATATGGAAAGTAAAAGGGGGTATAGTGGAAAATGAAAGAGGAGCAGAGGTCACATGGTAGACCAAATATGGTACAAAAAATTGAATGAATGTCCCATTGAAGTGCCGCAAGAGTTGGCTTTGTTTTAATTTCATATTATTCTATTTTATTTTATGATGGGTATTTTGGTATATCCATCAAGGTAAGGAATTATGGGGAATAATTTGACATGTGAAAAAATAAATGCATACGCGTGTAACAAAATTAAATAAAGATATTTGTGATACTTTATGATGGTTAAAAAAAAAAAAACCACAAGCAGTAGGTGTAATTAACTCAATGAATGACATGTTATGAGTTGTGTAACCAACTTTCTTTTTAATAGATGGATTTAATTGGGCGGATTGAACAATAATGCTTGAATCAACTCGAGCCAATAACTGAGCAATGTTTTCAGAAATAGATCAAACATAGAAGCGGACTGCTTATTGGTTACTGGTCGGGCCGGTTGGATAGGTCAGACCAGATTAAAGAACCGGATAACATAATAGATCTACCTATACTAATAAATAAAGATTCTTAGTAGGGGTGTCGTTCGGGTTGGTTCCTCGGGTTTTGAGTTGCTCGGGTCGGGTTATTCGGGTTTTTGTAATATGAAATTGGAACCGAGAACCGAACCATTTAACTTCGGTTTAATTGGTTCTCGGGTTTCGGTTCTCGGGTTTAATCGGGTTGGGTTAAACGGTTCTCGAATAATACTTGAAAAACTAGTATAATATTTCTCAAACAAATAAAATTAAAACATGTTTAACCAAAACATATATTTTCTTAAAAATTTCAAATGTTTAACCATAACATAACATAAACTTGTTTAACCAAAACATACATTTCTTCAATAATATCAAAACATATAAAGGATTTGAAAATCAAAAAATGTTATCGACCCTTAGAATCCTAGTTCGGGTTATTCGGGTTTACCCGAACAAATCTCGTTGGTACCCAAGGACCGAACCATTCTAAGTTTTCAGGTTCGGGTAATAGGCTTTTTCAGGTTGGGTATTTTCGGGTTCGGGTTTTTCGGGTTCGGGTAGGAGTTTTTCCGGTTGGTTCTTCGGGTTCGGGTAAAAAACACACCCCTAGTTCTTAGTACCAAATGCCAAGTTTCTAGAGTATTTTGACATTCATTTCTCGTTTTTCTCTCCTATTAAATACATTTAATATTAAATATTAAATGTACTTTTTTATACATTTTTAAAATAAAAAATATTTTTTAATATATTAAAATATATAAATATTAAAACATACTTTTTTTGAAAAAAATTATTATAAATTATAAAATTTTTAAAAACAGCTATTTGAAATACAATGTTAGCAAACTATGAAAAAAGTTAGTGTTTGAAAGAAATAATATTATTATTTTAATATTTAAAATATTAAATCACACGAAATTATAATCGTATTTTACATTAAAATTTATCTTGTATTTTTTAAATTTTTATCGATAATTATTCGTTATATTTCTTTATTTAATCCGTGTAATACACGGGTTACTAACATAATATATAATATATTCCAAAAAAATTACGCAATTATACACATTTAGACAAACATAATTATTTTTTAAACAAACATAATCATATAAAAAACAATATACAATTTGGTTTTAATGTTTTATTCTTTGATTTAGTTAAAAAACAAAAAAAGGAAATCCGGTACAACCTGTGAACCGGTTCCCGGTCCGACCGGTGAACCAGCTCAACCAGCCGGTTTGTTTGAATCCGGTTCACATGCTTATTTTAGGCCGGCCAACCCTCCGGTTACCGGTTCGGCTGGTAGTCCGGTCCAGTTTAAAAACCGTACGTCCGAGAGCAGGGTCACACCCGTCTCACACCTATGGGCCAGTGTTCCTCCATTGTGACCGATATGACAATCACGATCATTTCCTCACATGGTATAACGCTCAACCTAAGTGATGCAAATGTAGATTTAAACACACGTCATGACAGTCAACAATATCATGAGACTCCAATTTCTATATCAGGGGAACATGATGATAGTTAAAAAAAATGGTGAACATCGCTATTAAACGCCTCTTACTGACTAATGATGATTAAATTTGATAGTTAAAGTGTTTCTTTTATATGCTTAGTCTCTTACACTATGTGCATTGGTGACTCAAAGCATGTGTTGGTTGCCATTTTTGTAAAAAAACAAAAAGAAAAATCCATTTTTCACATCCCAACTCCCCAACCCAAATCACTCCACCAACCCAAGTCACAACCTTACTTTTTCAATTAATTTTAAATCCAATTTAATTTTTATTTAATAACTTATATAATTTAAGTCTTTTTAAAAAAATAATCACATAATCTTGTTTATTTATTTTTTTTTGAACATCCCGATATAAATTTTATTAAAATCATAGTTACTTTCAAAAAAAGAGTTTTTCTTTAAAAAACATTTTTTTCCAAAAAAACACAACTTGTCGGTTTATAACCATTTAGAAAAATAATAAGTATTTTTTCTTAGATAAATTATTTTTTTAATATTTTAAAAACAATTATAAGTCATATTTATCTATCTATTATAATAAATAAAAGTTTTCTTATGCCACATGTCAATCTCTGGTTAAGTCAACTTCTAGATTTCTTGCCTATCTCTCTTCAATTAATGTTTTCATCTTATTAAATAATTTAAAATGAAAACTATGTTAAAAATAATAAAATTGTCTACTTATAAATAAATGAAAAGTAAAGTTAAAATATAAAAGTATCAATTGTAAAAAAATTAAACGAAAGTAAAATAATAATAAAATATAAAATTAGAAGCTAAAAAACTTATATTTATTCAATCAATATAATAGGAGAAAAATTAACGATTTAACAAATCTATCTATTATAATTAATGAAAGTTTTTATGGACGCATGTCACCTTCGTATAGCACATCAACTTTATTTTTCCGTCTCTCTCTCCTATTAAATACATCTTATATTAAATATTAAATATACTTTTATATATTTTAAAATTAAATTTTTTTTCATGTATTAAAAATATATTGATATTAAAAAAATATTTTTAAAAAAATCAAATTATTATAAAATATAAAATTTCAAAAACAGTTTTTCAAAATGACATGTTTAAAGAAACAAATTTTAAAAAAACTTAGTATTTAAATAAAACATATAATTGTTTAATTACTTAAAGTATTAAATATTTAAAATTAATCACATGCCATTTTAAATATCATCTTATAGTATTTAAATTTTAATTGCTAATTATTTATCATACTTTTTTTATTCTACCTGTTTAATACACGGGGTACTATCCTAGTATAATAAATATATTTTTAAAACTTGAGTTGGGTTGGGTTATTAATGTGTGTGAAAAATTAAGTTAAGTTGGGTTATGTAGGTAGAAGAGAGAGAAATTATTTTTTTAATAAAAGGTTGGGTTGGATTGGATCACTAATGTGTGTAGTCTTAAAATAAATGATTAAATCATGATGAACACATGTTGTAATGCATTTTTAAGAGTAAGTTAAGATGCTTGTGTTTTTGTTGCTAAAAATACATATTAGAATATCAAGAATTGATCAAAAGGCTTGTAGTCTAATGGTACCTTCTTGCAAGAACGGCCCTGAAAATTGGCGTGCCCAGGGCGAGCCGGAAAAAAGCCCCCTAGCGAATTCAAATATTAAAGTGGAGGTGTTCAAAAAACCAAAAAAACGTTTAATATCGAAAACCAAAAAGTATTTGTAACTGAAAAAATCGAACCGAATTCTGAATTCGGTTTTCATTTTGGTTCTAGCTGTATCCAAATTCCAAATTTCGGTTTTTAATTCCAATTTTTTTATAAATTTGGTTTGTAAACCGATTAAACTGAATTCAAATTCAAATTTATTATCTTACTAATAATATATAAGATTGAATTCGGTTTAATCGGTTGAATTCGGTGTATTCAGATCGGTTTATTCGGTTTTTAATCAGTTTATTTGCTTTTAATAGGTTTATTCGATTGAATTCGGTATATTTGGATCGGTTTATTTGACTTTTAAGTGGTTTATTTGGCTTTCAATCTGTTATTCGGTTTTAACCGAAATTAGAACCAAACCACTTCTCGAATTCGGTTCGTTTTTTGATAGGGAAAAAATTGAAAACTAATTAAACTAGACCGAAAAACCGTTAACCGAACCAATGGACAAATTTAGTTTAAATTGTATGAAAATAACTTCCTATACTTTAAAAAAATGATTTTTTTCACCCATTAATTAGTGTGTTTATAAATGATTCTTTTTAGTTCTTTTCGCTTTATAAATTTCATTTGAATAAATCTTTATATTTACGTATATGTAAAAATTTTTGTGCCCCCTAAAAAATAGGCCCAGGATGGGGGTCGGGTTTGCCCCTCCTCCCCCGGGCCGCCCATGCACTCTGGACTACTTATGAAAGGTCTTGTGTTCGTATATAAACCGAAGCATATTTGTTGAGGCAATGTTTGCAGGTTTACCTAATTGTGTGGTTCCTTCTAGAGTGGGCATAGGCGTACGCTCCAAAGCGTTAAATCGGAGCGGACGGTTGAACATTATCTTTGGTGTCGGCGTACCAAAATTAGGTCCAAAAAACGGTCATTTATGTTAAGATGCAGATTTCTGTGGCAAAGGACTCAAGCTCCGTTAGAAAGAATTCATGCATAAATTTTTGTAGAAACATAACCAAGTTTTGATTTTGTTCCAATTAAATCACTGAAACTTTGTTTTGTTTCAGTTAGGTAACTTAAGTTTGATTTATGTTCTAATAGTAGATAAAAAAACCCGGATAACATGTAATCTTGATTCGTTTAGGCTTTATAAGTGAATTTTTAGATGATTTTATGACCCGTTTATGATTTTATGACCCGTTTCTATAACATTTTGAAAAAAAAACAGAATGCCCAAATGAGTCTAAAATACGTCTAAAACCTTCAAACGGGTCATAAAATCATCTAAAAATTCACTTATAAAGCTTAAACGAATCAAGATTACCTATTATCCAAGTTTTTTATCTAGTATTAGAACATAAATCAAACTTAAGTTACCTAATTGAAACAAAACAAATTTCCAGTGATTTAATTGGAACAAAATCAAAAGTTGATTATGTTTCTATAACATTCCCTAAATTTACTATTAAAAATAAATTAATCCATCCCACACTTTTAATCAACTATTTTTTTTTTGAGGGTTAATCAAATAATTAATATTTTTTTAATAGTATGGGAATTACAACACGAATATTCAAATATTTCTCCTCAATTTCCGAATATCACTAAACACAAAGTCAACAAAAAGCTCGAAATCAAATATAATATAATTTTTTTAATATTTATTAAAATGCTAAATATTTATTTCCTTTTAAAGTTGGTGCGAGATTGCTGGATTTTCACGTTCCATTCAAACTTAAACAACTCCTTTACATATTTATTCATTTAATCAATGTTTTCGTAACCGTACCTGAACTGACATTGAATCGGACGTCTTACTGGTTAAATCGGTTGGATCGGATTTAAAAATTGGATAACATAATAAATATATAAAATATTTCTCAAAACATTACATAATTATAAACACATGTAAACGAACATAATTAATGTTTTTACAAACATAATAATGTTAACAAAAATTAATGATTTGGTTATAATGTTTCATTATTTAGATTTTAGTTAAAAAAACTGAAATCAGGTCCGATCCGTGAACTGGTTCACCAGTCAGACCGGAAACCGGTTCAATGGTCGGACCTGATTTCAGTTTTTTTTAACTAAAATTTAAAGAATGAAACATTATAACCAAATCATTAATTTCTTTTAACATTACTATGTTTGTTTAAACATTAATAATGTTTGTTTAAATGTGTTTATATTTCTATAAATTTTTTAAAATTTTATATATACTTATTATGTCATTCGGTTCTTGAATCTGGTGTGACAAGTAACTAGTAAGACGTACGGTTTAATTTTAGGTCTGATTCTGAAAACATTGCGTGACAGAACCCACCCCTAATGTAAACAGCCACACGTGAAGGTGAAACAAACGACAAGACAATAATAAATTCACGTGTGCGATGCGTCAGCTTACGTCATCCGAGTGGCAAAGGAGCGTGTTGCGCCGTTCTGATGATCGGGCTGCTTTTTACTCATTGAAAGTCGACCATCCTTATTTTTACTTCTATTTTTCAAAAAATAACAAAATAATTAAAAAAACCCTTAAATAATCATTTTAATGAATCTAATGAGTTGTATATTGAATTCACATAAGTTTGGAAAATAGGTTCTTCATAGGTTCTGATATTTATGTGGTCGATGATGTATAAATTAAGAGTTCGTAGTCAAATAGTTACCTTTTGACTTTTTGCTAGATGTCTTGGGTTATAATCTGGACTGAGGCAATGTAAGAGAGTTTACTCAGTTGTACGATTTCTACTCAGGTGGGCTCGGACATACGTTTTAGAGCGTAAAATCCAAGGTGACGATTGAAATCACATCTTGGGTATTGTTGTACCAATCCGTTCAAAAGATAAAAGATATTCAACCATATTAGATATGCTTAACTTAAGGTGTCACACTATTATTTACATTAACACTATTTTATTCATTAATATTAAAGAAATAACTGAAATCTAAACATTGTATGAGTGTAAGTAGAATACATGACACATAAAGCAGAGATTATAATATTAATTAATTAAATCATAGTAATAATAAAATATTTTAAAACATGCTAGTAAACGAGTCTGCAATATATTATTGAAAAAAAATTAAAATATTGTATAGTATACTAAAATTGAGTTGGGCGTTTCTTCCTCCTCCAACTTGGCATTTTCATAAAATATTGTATAGTAAGTCCAAAATGTACATGAAAGTTTATAAATCTAAATCAAACAAATTTCATAAAATAAAATCAAAACATTTACGTAATTTCACTTTAAAATAACATTAAATTGTGTAATTATTAATTCTTTTTATCGTTTTTTTCCATCCAAACACTCTCACTTTCACCACAAGATCTATGCATTCTTGCGTGGCCTACACATCTTGTGCCGCATAAAAAGCTATGGGTCATATAGGCGAAGCTTATTGAGGGTCGAGAGGTAGGAGGACTACCCTCTCGTTTGAGATTCAAGCTCGAGATCGGATCGTGTTGAGCTCTATTTACATATTAATTTATTTACATTTATAAGTATTATAATATAGTATTCATTATTTAGTTGTACTTATTGTAATTTTATATATAAAAATAATTACTATATTAATCATACAAACAATGGGCTTGTTTTGGTTTTGCAAGTCTAATCAAGCTTGATAAGTGAAACTTGGGTTTGGATTTGTTTATAACAAGCTTACTTTTAAGCACAAGCTCATGCTCACCTTGGTTTTAGCATATAGTAAGTGGATCTCGAGCAGTTAAAATGCAGTTTGGCTTATTTACACCCTTTAATGTACAGTTACTAGTTATTTTTAAAAAAATTATATTTTCATTGAAATTTAACATGAGAGCAGTGTTTTAATTTCGGCTAATCGGTCAGAATAAAAATCGATAAAAAATCAGGCCAAGGCGGCTAGAAATAGGCAGGATTTCAACGAAATTCTAGTTATTTTTAAAATTCCGATGACTCTTTTAGGCAAAATTTCAAACAAAATCCTTAAGTTTCACCAAGCCCATATATATAAGGGGTGTCTCATCACAATCACAAAAGGGGTCGCACTTACCAAAAACACAAAAACATAAATCTCCGCAAAGTCTTACGTAAGACCATGCATGAGTTTGTCCATCGCTGGAATGTCAAGAAAGTTGATGACCTGATGAGAGAAGAGCCGACATCAAGCCTTGTGTGTATATAACTGAACCTTTTTATAAAAAATTATATAGAAAATTTGGTTATATGTTTTTAATTTTGATTCCAATCCAACTAATACTGATTAATCCTAGTTCTACCCAACTCTTCAACTAATACCTATCGATTTGTAAAACATTTCATGTGAGAGACTTTGAGGTATAATAAATGGTGAAAGATATTAACTCATATTTCGTTTTCTATTGTTTCAATTGTAATTACACTTCATTTGATAACCTTATTGACATTGCGTCTATCCCGGATTATTTTGAAATTGTCAGCGAAAGTCCAGTAGCCGAAAGCAAGGAACACTATTGGATCAAATGACAAAGGCATTGTTGAGAAAAAGATGGTTTTTCCCGTATGAAATGCAAATTGGATTCATGGAACAGGAGAAGGATTTCCCATTCCTTAGCCAGCAGAACTTTCTCGTATAATTTGATCACTCGTTCTGGCATCCGTGTTAACATAATGACACCGAGCCCTTATTGCAGCCCATGCTACTGAATCAGCAATGCGAGAAAAAAATATATATAATAAGTATGTTGGTTTTTATATGTAAAAAGTTGTTAAGGAAGTTTTACGATTCTGAAATTATTTGGTTTTTATTATCGAGTAAATTACGGTTTTGACCCATATAATTTAAATGTTTTAACTATTTTAACTCATAATAAAATACTTTATTATTGTAGCCCATGTGGTCTAAAACTGTGAGAATAGTTAGGTTTGGGACCAAAACCGTTAGTTGTTTAAACCACATGGACTGCATTTATAAAAGATTTTATTTTGAAATGAAATAGTTAAAACATTTAAATCACATGAACTAAAACCGTAATTTACGCTTTATTATATTTATATTAAAGTTTTAAGCTTTTTATAAATGGCATAAATTATAGGATATAAATGTTGGGAATCAAAGTGCTTTTAGCCTTGCAATATTACAATGAAAGGAGAAGTTGCACCTCATTAAGGTCAGGGTTTAAACCTAAACAGTGAAGAAGGTTTACGGATTTATCCGGTTTCTGTTTATCTGGTGGATGGAGAAGTGACGACTGTGCCTGCCCTTATATGTGTGCTTGTTTGGGTGTGGGTTTAAATCAGTCGTTTAGACTAAAGACGTTAAAAAAATATATAAATGTTGGGAGGAAAAATAAGGTAGGGGAGTGAGACAAAAAACAGGAGTAGACTAGTATTATAAGGTGGTGACAAGACCATGAGTTGGATCACGTGAAGTTCCTTCAAACACAACTCATATGTTTCTTCATTGTACGCCATCTTTCTTTTCACTCATTCGAATCACCTTTTGTGAACCGAAAATCTTCATATTCACCTTTTAACATTCAATGGATAATATATATACTCAAATTAAAAAAGTTTTTTTTTAATTATTTTTTGCAATAATATTATATTATCTATTAATATACATTTTGATGTTGTTTACATAACTTCAAAGATTTAAGTGTTATAGTAGATAATGAAATTGTATTATGGACACATTCGATTGTTAACAAAAAAAAATCGAAATCATCAATTTGTATTTATTAGTATTTTGTCAATTTAGTTCACAACATGAAATGTTAACCCCTTATAAAGAGAGACGCCATTATGTAGAAATTCACATTCTATAAGGCTGTAATTGAGCCGAGACGAGCCAGTTCGAAAATATTTTCAAGCCTAAAATTCTAGCTCGAGCTCGTAAAACAATTTGAGCCTTGAGCCGAGCCACAAGCCAACTGTTTTTTTTTCTTTTTCTCCCCCATTTTACACACACACATACATATATCTAAGATATTAAATACATATAAATATATATATATATATATATATATATTTGTGTAATAGAATATATGTGTGTGTATAATTTGATATATATATATATATATTAAAAATTGAGCCGAGCCACAAGCAGAGCTCGGTTTTTAACGTGATTTTTCAAGCGAGACTCGAGTCGTGAGCTTTTTGAACTACCCTAAATTCTGTTGAGTTACATAGCCTTTGGTAATAAAAACTTACATGATTTACTTATAATCTTTATAAACTAGCCAATGGAGACACATGTTACCCCATGAATTTAACATCTATTAATATTGTGCGAAATAATCATAAAAAGCAAGCGTTACAACCAACGGGACATCATGTAAAATAACAATAGTAGTCGTTTGAACACATCATAATAATCATTTAGTTTGTTTATGCATGAACAATTTAAACGTGATGTTGTAAAGTAGACTCGTATCTGTTATTATTCTATAAGCATCTTTGTAATTAGTTTAGACGAAAAAAAAATCATGCATATGTATTTTTATTAAAAAAAAAAAAGTAGTATGTTCTTGTTTAAAAAATCACAATATATGCCATGATACATTGATAGTACATTACAATATTACATACAAACATGCACGTGTGTGGGTGATACAACCACATATAATCACCACTTGACAAATATAGACAAACTAAGAATTTCCACATGCATACCAAGTGAAAGAGTGTGACTTTAGGCAAAAATGCACCAGAATTTTTTTACCAAAAAAGGGGGAAAAACTATATGAATGAGTGGTAAATTACCGATGGGCTTCTAGCCTACTGGTGTCCACTTGACTTCTTTATTAATTGGTATTGAGTTTAAATCCAGACCGAAACATATTTGTTGAGGCAAGGTCAATGGTTTACCTAATTGTGGGGTTCATCCTGGGGTAGGCTCAGGCGTACGCCTAAGAATGTTAAATCCGATGAGACGTTTGAAATTATGTCTTGGGTGTTGTCGTACGAATTCGTTGAAAGAAAAAGAATAAGTGGTAAATTATGTATTTTTTAATTTAGAGTAAATTAAATAAAGAAATAGAGATAATAATCCTAGGGATTGAGGTGACTTGGATTGAGGATATGACCAAGAAAACAGTGGACAAAAAAATTGATAGTCATAAAAGTCATTGGTCATTTTCCAAACATACAAAATAGTGTCTCAACTCCAATACTAAAAGTGGGCACCCCTTGTGAACAATAAATTCAAGGCATGGTTCCTTTGTCCTTCCTCCTTTACCTTTCACTTTTTATACAAAACTTTAACTTTATCATGGATATTTAAAGTTTAGAAAATATCTTCCAAAAAATATCATTTTGACTTTGTATTATTTATAGGACTGAAAACGAACTGAAAATTCAATGAACATTTCGTGTATTATTTGGCGGGAAGTTCGTTCATTTAATAAATGAACAAACACGTACAAGAAATTTCGTTCGTTTATTTTAATGAACAAATATAAACAGAGGTCGTGTTCGTTTATTTGTGTTCGTAAATGTTTGGTAAGATGTTCGTTTATGTTCGTTAATGCCCATCTATGTTCATTTATTATGTTTATTTGTTTAATATTTTCTATATTTTTATTTTTTTATTTTAGTTTAATATCATAATATTTAAATAAACATCTCGTCATTTGAAATTTATATTTTGTTAAAAACATGATAATTTGAAACTCAGATATTTGAAATATCAGTTTTAAATAATTTAATTACGATTATTACTTTTTATTTTTGCTCTGTTTAAAGAAATTTACTTTTAATTTTTATATTAAGTGTTTAACTTTAAGACAATTATGTCTAATATTTGAGATTTAAAATGCTAATTTTTCTTTTTAAATTAACACATGTCCGTTTATGCTTATGAACCGTTCGTGAACAAGTTCAATTCCTTAATAAACAAACACGAACAAGATTTTTCGCTCGATAAGTGTTAATGAACAGTTGTCAACAAGTTAAATGTTAAACGAACGAACACGAACAATGGCTCGTTAGTGTTCGTTTGGTTCGTTTACAGTCTGGATTATGCATTTTAGGTTGTGAGACAATGTCACTCTCAAATATTTAAAAAAAATTACATTAAAAGAAAGTGTAACCTTTATGGACCCTCAACGACATATCATGATCATCGTGTAGATAAAGAACATAGGGTTGGATTAACTCGATAACTCTTTCTTGTATAACATATTCTTGACCGCAGAACATGGCGCATTAAATATTAAAATAGATATGTCACCTAAGGAAAATGTGTTAGTATTTTCAAGGTTGTGAGGTAGATTAAAGAAACATTTTATAAAAATCTTAGTTATCATTTACAAATACAAATGTTCAAGGGTCACAACATTGAATATTACTCAGGAAAAATGTGATTTAGATGAACTAAATATTTGATGTTCTCATAAAAATAGCAAAGATTTGGATGGTGTGAGGTTAGTTTTGATCAAATCACAATAAAAACTAAGACGATATCATACATAAGCATGTTCATTAAAAACAACATTGTTAAATATCTAAAAAAGATGCAAAATCGGTAGGCGAATAACCCATGTAGTGAGTTGTATTTCTTTTATAAAAAGTTTAATATATTTTGAGAATGAAAATGTTGTTAGCATGATCAACCAATATAAATATAAAAACGATCATGTTTCCACCCGTATTCATTTTCCTTAAGACATGTTTTAACACGAAACAAAATGACTATTTCTCTATCTAACACTTAACCCACCTATCCATTTTATTGCCACACAAGGAGATAGGGGTGTTTATCGGGTCGGATAATGAGTTATTCGAATTTTTTGAATCGGGTTATTCAGATTAGAAATTCTTTTGGCCTATCCAAAACCCGACTCAAAGCTCAAAATATAGTATCCGACCTAAAAACCCCGAAAAATCCGAATTCTTACACCCGAAAAAACTAGTTTTTGTATATCCGAAACCCGACCCGGCCTGAATCTAAAAACATATTATCTGACCCGAATAACCCGAAATAGATTTCGGATGAGGTTTTTCCGGGTTTCGGATATGATTCGGATTTCGAATTTTTTCGAGTTTTGGATATTTTGAACACCCCTACAAGGAGATGTTTTAAATGTGTAGGCTGCCTGAACATGACTAGATTTATAAACATCATACTACAATAGGTGACTGTTGATATATATATATATATATATATATATATATATATGTAAAGCTTTAGCTTCTATCTTTTGCATGTCGTAACTATTTATATGTAATTGTTATAACTTTTTATATTCAAGTATGTAATTTTTATATAATTACAAAATAAAAATTGCTTATTTCTTCTTTATGTTGATATTTGAATTTAGCTGAAGCATGTGTTTAAGAGTGAAAAATTATTTATTTGTTATATATTTTTTCTTACGTGTTACGATTTTTATTGACTTAGAAAATCGAGTAAAAATATAACGAGTTTAAATGGTGGAAAGTAGCCTAAAGTGTCATACTCTACTTTGGTTCTAAGAGCATAATTAGGTTAGCGTTTCATGTTCTCATATTCAGTTTTAAAATGTCTACACTTTACAATAATAAAAATAATACTTAGTAAATCTTACTCGTATCATAAATATTTATAAAATTTGTGAAGGATGAGACATATATACAAACATTACCATTATTCTTTATAGAAAAAGATGCTTCCTTTAAAGAGACTCATGACTCACAAACTAATAAACAAACACAAACATACATAATAAAACAAAAATATAAAAATATAAAAATAAAGAGTTACTAATAAAAGTGAAAGTATGACATAATAAGTAATATGTGTAAATCACAACATAACACCATAGAGCAAGTACATGTGCCGCATGACTATATGTATAGTTTAACGCATTTATTAAACAAATTACATATGTGCCTGCTTGTTTAACTTAACTGTCTAGTTTTATATAGAACTGTTATGTTTGGTACTTTGTTAAACATTGTATTGCAAATTATTAACTACATTGAAAATGCATTTCCAAACACCCCTTTTATTTACTATTCTTGGTCAGATTTTAACCAAAATTATGAATAAAACCATTAAGGAGTTGCTAGATAGTCTCTTAATGATCATTAAAAGGTTACTTGTTAATAGTTAATAACATGTGAATACTTAATAGGTAACATTAAGTCTAAATGGTTAAGATGTTATAAGTATTAATAATTCAGACTTAAGATTTCCTCTTAATAATTAAAAAGAATATGAACTATTAAAAAGTAACATCTTAACGACAATTTATAAGAGGCTGCAAAAAGTCCATAAATATTTAATTGAAAAACAAGAAACCAAATGATTTAGTTTTAGATTTTGGTTCTTTCACAATTAAAATTCAATTTTTTTTTTAATTTTTTCATAAATCATTGGTTTGTGTTGAAAAACTTATGATCCGTTACCCTTCTGTTTTACCATGTAACGTAATATAAATGCACAAAAAGGTAATCTAATTTCATGAAAAGCTTCAATCAGACAAATTATGCAAACAAGTTACCTACCATTAATTAAATTCATGTCATATATATATACCAAAATGACAACTTGTGCCCAAACTTAAATTTACAGTTTTGTCAGTCATTAAAAGAAGTTGAATTCAGTCTCTAACCAACTAATTTTTAAGACCCGTGGACCAGTTCGTGAGCTGTACGTGACTACAATCGGGCGATCCAGATCTCTAGGTATCACAAATATATACGTCACATAGGGACTTCATGTTGATTAGCAAAAAATAAAAAGTAAATAAATAACAAAAATAAATTCAAAAAGAGGGAGAATCAGTCTAAAAAGATCAATGTATGTCTAATCAAATTGTGTGGGTTCAAATCTTAAGAAGCAGAAGCATTGAGGAAGCTTTTTTGGGCCGGGGGAGGGTGGGCGACCGCCCCTTTTTCCGTCCATAGTGTTAATTTTTTAGCCGAAAGTTAATTTTAGTTAAAAATAACGGTTTCGTCCCCTTGTTTCAAAAAAGTTAACATGCATTTTAGATCCTATAAATTTCCGACCCACTAAAATCGTTCAAGCTCTGCCACTAAGTAGAAGTGTAAGTATAAAGATTTTAATTAGGAGTAGTGCAAGTGTAGAGAAGAGGGTATGAGAGTTAGTCGATAGAACAAAATAAATAAATATTCAAGTTTTATAAAAATGCTCTCATGATTTCTTCCTATTAGACCGTCCAGTATGCCCTGTGGTTGGGGCGTGAGTGGCTGCAGACCTGCAGTTTGGGCATGGAACACCGCCCTTTGGGGCGTGGGAGGGCTGGATGTGGCCACAACAACAACATTTTCGACCGTTTGAAGACAAAGTGGTTGTGGGTGGTTGTGGCCACAGCTAGGTGTGGGAGGGCTGGGCGGGTGTGGGGAGGACATTCCACCACAAATGGTTGAGTGGATGTTTTGTAGTGAATGCCTACGTGACGTCTAGATGGAGTGGTTCCAACCAAAGGCATACCTCATGGTCTTATGACCCCAACCTAGTCACTCCCTTAACAATTTTTGGCTCATGGCCTTGTAAGCTTGTGACATTGATAAAATGCCTTTAAAAATTTTGTGAGTTTAAATTCCTATGAAACTAAAATGAGATAAAATTTTAAAGTAAAAGTTGTTAAAAACGAAACAACTATTATATATGTGTGTGTCTGTCTATATATATATATATATAGATAATATTTAACATAAATTTAATTATGAATATTTATTAATTTATTAAGGGTTATTGGAATTTTAATACTCCCAACTTTCACCTTTTGGCCGGCAATACTCCCTACTGAAGAAATGTTCATCAACACCCCCAACTTTCAACATATTTTCTTGTGGCACTCCCGGTTAACGAAATGTAAAACGGTGTGTTAAGTTTTTGATGATGTGGCATTGAGTTTTCCACCTCACCTGCTGATTTGGTTTTTTTTTCCTTTTTTGTTCTTCTTTTTACACACATGGCATCTCATTAATAACCTAAAACCATTAGTCGATCATCTGATTTGATCATCACAAATTGAAGCCTAGTTCTCTTCTTCTCTCTTTTCGTTCCACAGGCATTGATTTTTCAAAACCCTAACACCATAATCACCTTCAATTGCAGCAATCATGAGCTCAACTTCAAGTACTGCACATAGCGTGAACAAAAACCCCAAAATCTTTAAGATAGATTCGGATCGCAATCTGTACTGTAAGCACGATCTGATTGTTGTTCGTCGTGTTGTTCAACGCAAGAGTTCTCTAATTGGGCAGGAATTTTATGGATGCCCTTTATGGCCTGTAAGTTCCTGATTTCATTTTTCTCTTTTACATTTGAAGTTTTTAAATTCACACGATGCTTTGTATTGAAGAATATGGATTGCAAAATTTTTTTTATGGAAAGAAGATGTAGATACTATGTTCAAAGA
>SZYD01002147.1:0-26665 GCA_009363875.1 Mikania micrantha | reverse complement strand
TTTAAATGTCGCTTCACAGTTCCATTTCTCATATTACTCTGTAAAGACTAATAAAGGCTGATGCTCACCAAACTTCTTGTTTTGTCTAAGTATAGGAGTCTCTTTGAATAAACACCTTCGGAAGGAAGAAGAAGTGATTCTTCGGAAGCAACATTGCTTCCGAAGGATAACTGGTTCCTGCCGAAGGTTGTACAAGACAACTGCTTCCGAGAATCCTCTAATGCTCGGAAGACAAAGACTTCCGAGGAATCTTCTTTATGCAACAAGACAAAGACTTCCGAGGTTTATCCTCTGACAAAGACTGTAGCAGCTTACTCTAAAGTACAAAAGGTACTGACACAAGACATGCTGGTCTGAGTAAAGACAAAGACAACATGTAATGAGTCAGATAAAGCGCCTTACCTCTCCCATGCTGCATTAAATGCAAAAGATCATCTGAAGCCTTGAAGATCAACAACATTAAATGTCTTTTGTATTTAATAGTCTTTGTAAAGTCAATGTATTAATTGTAATGATCATGACGAGTGTCTTAGCCTGTTAAGACACTCAACATACTAGAATAAGCTTTACTTTATGTACTTGTCTAGTATACCCAACTTGTATTCCTAAGTGTATACGGTTGTAGCCTCGGCTATATAACCTCCCAATGTATTGTTGCTTGAAGTGTGCTTGTTGTATACTTCCACTTTGAGAGAAATATATCCTTGAGCTTGAATTATTCTTGTGTTTCTTAATATTGTTCAAAGATTATTATTGTGTCACTTTGAGTGAAATTGTGAGATCATTCTAACAGAACATTCCGCATCTGTTAGAATTAAGTAAGAAATACTTGTGAAGTGTTGTTTAGATAAACAACCCGATCCTACAAGTGGTATCAGAGCTTTTGGCTCTTGAACTTGACTGACTAATCATCATCAAGTTACCAGTTCTATTTCTTATAAACCCTCATAGTATTAACACTCATATTTTCTGTGTCTGTCCAAGATGGCTGCTCTAAACAAACATGATACAGAAAATGGCACTCTCAACAAGCCACCAATGTTCACACCTGAAGACTTCGATACCTGGAAAGTCAGAATGGAAGGGTTCATCAGGAACCAAGACTTCAAACTTTGGAAGTCTGTTCTTGAAGGTCCCTACATTCCTACAGTTGCTGCTGCCGGTGCTGGAGTTGCTGCCAGTACCAAAAGATCCATCTATGTACTCAGACGAAGATTACAAGAAGATGGAAGTTGATTCTAAAGCTCTTTGGGCTAATTCAGATGTCAATACCGAACTCCATTATACATGCATTCAAGAAATGCAAGTCTGCTCAAGAACTGTGGAATTCCTTGAAGCAGATGTATGAAGGGTCAGAAGATGTCAAAGAAAACAAGAAGGATATGCTGAAACAGAAGTTTGAAAACTTTTGTCAACAAAACAATGAGAATATGTCTTCTCAGTACCTAAGGTATGTCCAACTTGTGGATGAATTAACTACTGCAGGTTGTAACTCTTGATAATCAAGATGTGCTCAGAAAATTTCTGAGGTCTCTTCCAAAGGCATGGAATATCTATTCTGTAACAATCAGAAGAACAGAAAACCTGAAAACTCTAACTTTAGGAGAATTGTTTGGTATTCTCAGTGCCTATCAGATGGAATAGATGCCCAAGAATCTAAAGTTTCTCACTCACCATCTGGTTCAGCAGCTCTTTATGCACCCATCAATAATCCTCCATACCAAAGCTATCACCCCTCTACCATTCTACCTCCACACCCACTGTCACATTTCCTGAAACTCCAAATTCATCAAACCTTGTATCTAACCCAACCCCACTACTAACCTCTGGGCAAGGAGCTTTTATGGCTGAGGAGACAAATACTTTCATCTGTGTCAAGAAGACTTGGATGGTATTCCTGCAGATGATCTTGAGGAGATGGATATAAACTATCAAATGGCTATGATTTCATACAGGGCAAAGAAGTTTTACCAAAGAACCGGCAGGACAGTTCAAAAAGCACAATATGAAGACTGGGTTTGGACTTGACAAATCTAAACTCAAATGCTTTAACTGTCAACAGTAGGCCACTTTGCCAGAGAATGCAAGTCCACAGGAACTCAGCAGACAACTTCTGGGCAACCACAACAAAGACCATCAAGCTCATCTAACAATGCAAACATTGCTGAACAAGATTTTGCAGACTGGAGCTTTCAAGCTGAGGACCCCTCCATCTCCAACAGTGCTTTGATGGCAAATGACTCATCTTCCTCAAGCAAGGTAACTGATAGCATGTGCTCACCTGAATGCTTAGAAACATTAAACTATTTATAAGAAAATAAATTCTCAACTCTGTAATGAACTTGAGTCTCTACAAGTAGTCAAGGCAAATTTCTTTGAGGTGAAAGAAATTACAAAGAAAAGATTGAAGAAATGGAAAAGACCATTTCAAGTTTAAAACATGAAGATACTAACAAACAGTGTCAGATTAAAAATCTTTAGAAAGACTAACCACTGCCAAGACTGAACTTGTATTGGCTGAGTCTTACAGAGACAATTTCTAAGCCAAGGTGAAAAATATGAAAAACTTTTTAGAATGAGCAGCACAACTGAACTTGTGAATAAAAGGGGAGCTGGTTTGGGATATAACAATGTGGAACCTCCATCTGCTTATACTTCCATAACAGATGTTAGGTGTAAATCATGGTTGACCTTGTGTATAATGAGGAGTTGGATATACACAAGGTAGTTCAAAAGGATAATCTCTCTGATCCAAGTACCTCAACATGCTCAGATGAGGATGATGTTCCTATTAAATCAGTAAAAGGAAAACAAGCTTTGAAATTTAAGAATCAAAATAAGAAAACTAAGAGAACATTCAACAGTTTTTATCAAAGCTAAAACCACAGAAAATCTCTCCTCAGATGAGTATGTGACTTGCCCATCTGACAAGTCAAAACGAGGTAGATCAATGGAGAGAAAAGTCAATTCTCCAGGAAAACAGGCAAAGTCTAAGACTAACAAGTATGCTGGAAACATCCAAACCATCATTCTCTGAGGATCAAAGATCAGACTTCGTTAAAAGGGATAAGCAGCAACACTCTCCCAACATTCAAACTCTATGTCTGATGTGCGGTGTGAAAAGAATCATTTTGCTGCTGATTGCTTCTATAATCCAAGAAGCAGAATTTCCTCAATCAAGGGAAGAGGAAGAAAGAATAGTTGGAGTCAGTCATCTACTTCTTCGGAAGAACAGAGAGAAATTTGGTCAAGAGAGCATCGGAAGCAAGTACCTCCAGTAATAGGAAGAAACAAAATAAAAAATGCTTCTGAAAAGAAAGCATCGGAAGCAAAGAAAAAGGAAGCTTCCGAAAGAAAAGGAACCTCGGAAGCTCATCAAAGGAATGCTTTCAACAAACAAAAGAGGTCATCTGTCTTCGGAAGAAGATCATCGGAAGGAAAAAGAAAAACAGCTTCCGATGACCATCAAAAGAAACCAAGTCTTCCGACAACTCAAAAGGCACAAGTATGGAAGAAGAAGGAATCATCTGATAAGCCATCACCCACATCAGAAGCATCCACATCATCTGTCCCACCTAGAATGATGTCAAAGAAATTTACTTACAATGATGCAAATGGAAAACCCAAGACCACATGGGCTTGGGTTCCCATCAGAAACTAACTCACTTCTGGTCATGTGCAGGAACAGCAGGAATCAAAAGGCAACTTGTGGATAGTTGACAGTGGCTGCTCCAGGCACATGACAGGCAACAAGACCCTCTTGCACAAATATGAACCATTCTTTGGCGGGTCTGTTGCTTTTGGAAGTGATCCAGTAGGAGGATACATAACAGGTAGAGGCACAATCACAAATGGTAAGGTAAGCTTTGAGAATGTACATTTTGTAAAAGAACTTAACTACAATTTACTAAGTGTATCACAGGTGTGTGATCAAAAGCATAACATGTTGTTTACTGAGCATGAGTGCATTGTTCTGAAACCAGGATTTGTGATACCAAATGATCAAATTCTACTCAGAGCTCCAAGAAGAAGTAACATGTATATGCTAGATATGAGCACAGCTGCACCTCTTAGTAATATAAGCTGCTTTGTCTCAAAAGCTTCACTTGATGAATCATCACTTTGGCATAGAAGACTTTGTCATGTAAACCTCAAAAATATGAATAAATTGGTCAAAAATAATTTAGTAACTGGTTTACCAACAAAAGAATTCATATGTGTTGATAAATGTGTTGCATGCTTAAAGGGTAAGCAACACAAGTCATCTCATTATGCCAAAGAGATAAATTCTATTACCACAGTCCTTCATTTACTACATATGGACTTGTTTGGCCCCACAAGTGTTAAAAGTCTTGGTAGAAAATCATACTGTTTGGTGGTTACTGATGATTTCTCTCGGTATACCTGGGTGTTTTTCTTAAATACCAAGGATGAAACTGCCGAAATCCTAAAGTCATTTATACTCAGGGTGGAGAATGAAAGTGACCATCATGTAAAAATAATCAGATCAGATCAAGGAACAGAATTCAAGAATCATGTTTTAAATTCTTTTTGTGAATCTAAAGGTATCACAAGACAATTTAGTGCTCCTAGAACTCCACAACAAAATGGTGTAGCTGAAAGAAGGAATAGGACACTAATTGAAGCTGCAAGAACCATGTTGTCTGATGCCAAACTTCCAATAACTTTTTGGGCAGAAGCAGTCAACACTGCCTGTTATGTCCAAAATAGAATATTGGTAGTTAAGTCACATGGCATGACTCCTTATGAAATTTGGCATAAGAGAAAGCCATTCATTGGATTTCTCAAACCATTTGGATGTCATTGCACCATCTTGAATACTAAAGATTACTTAGCCAAGTTTGCTGAGAAATCAGCAGAGGGCTACTTTGTTGGGTACTCTTCAAATGCTAAAGCATATAGAGTATACATCAAAGCATCCAGAGTTATTGAAGAGTCTGCAAATGTTCAGTTCAATGAACATACTCTCAATAAATCTGGAACCGGCCCTGATTGGTTGTTTGATCTTGATAGTTTTACATCTGCATTTAATCTGGTGAAAGAGTATGTTCCAGTTTCACAGTCAGCTACCACAGACACCTCCAAAGGCTCAAGAGAAGATGACTTTCGTGTTGAACTGCCAATAGCTTCAAGACAAAACTTGGCAGAATCCACTTCAACACAAAATGATGTATCACAGTCTGAGACAATCAACACATCTCAGGCAGGTCCCTCAATTGAAGCTGCTTCTAATTCACAACATCAAGAAGAAGTAGGAAGTCCTCCAGCAGAGGAAAATTCTCTGGAAATCACTACTCCCAGAGAAAACCAACCCACAACAGTTCAAACGTTGAATCCACGTGATCTGCCAGAAATCCAACTTGAGGTAGTTCTTCCTAACCTTGAGTCACTCAACGTGGATGAATCTTCTCAACTGGATGTGATTCCAAGGACTCGAATTCACAGCACTCATCCAGTTGAAAACATCATTGGCAATGTAGAAGAAGGTGTCAGAACTAGAAGCTCTATGCATGAAGCAAATGTTTGCTTGTTTTCTTGCTTTCTATCCCAAATAGAACCTAAGAAGGTTGCAGAGGCTTTAAAAGATAACAGTTGGGTAGAAGCTATGCAAGAAGAGCTTCTTCAGTTTCAAAGACAAGGAGTTTGGAAAACTTGTCCTTTGCCTAAAGGAAAGTATGCCATTGGAACCAAATGGGTGTTCAGAAACAAGAAAGATGACAAAGGTGTTGTCATCAAAAACAAAGCAAGATTGGTTGTTCAGGGATACACTCAAGAGGAAGGCATTGACTATGATGAAGTCTTTGCACCTGTTGCCAGAATTGAAGCTATTAGAATATTTTTGGCATTTGCAGCTGCAAAAGATTTCAAAGTGTTTCAGATGGATGTTAAAAGTGCCTTTCTTTATGGAAAAATTGATGAAGAAGTTTATGTGTGCCAACCTCCAGGATTTGAAGATCCAAAGTTTCCTGATCATGTCTGTAAGCTTGATAAGGCTCTTTATGGGTTGCATCAAGCTCCCAGAAAATGGTATGAAACTTTATCTTCTTTTCTGTTGGCAAACAAATTCAAGAGAGGAACAATTGATAAAACTCTCTTTTTCAAGAAGTCAAATCAACATATCATGCTAGTTCAAATCTATGTTGATGACATTATCTTTGGTTCTACTAATGAATCTCTCTGCAAGGAGTTTGAATCACTAATGAAATCCAAATTTGAGATGAGTTCAATGGGAGAACTCACCTTCTTTCTTGGATTACAAGTGAAACAAACTCCTACAGGGATTTTCATTAGTCAATCAAAATATGTCAAGGACATTCTTGAAAGATTCAAGCTTTCTGATTGCAAAGCTCTGGGAACTCCTATGTCCAAAACAACATCACTTAGCCCTGATCTTGAGGGGGAGGATGTTGATCAGCACCAGTACAGAGCAATGATAGGCTCTTTGATGTATCTCACAGCAAGCAGGCCAGATATCATGTTTGCAACTTGTGTATGTGCAAGATTTCAGGCCAATCCCAAAGTCTCTCATATGCTGGCTGTAAAAAGAATCTTTAGATACCTCAAAGGAGCACCAAGTCTAGGATTATGGTATCCTAGAAATGAAGACTTCCAATTCATGGCTTATACAGACAGTGATTATGGGGGTTGCAACATCAGCAAGAAATCCACATCAGGGGGATGTCAATTTCTTGGATCCAGGATTGTGTCTTGGCAATGCAAGAAACAGTCATGTGTTTCTACTTCTACTGCAGAGGCTGAATATATAGCTGCTTCTAGCTGCTGTGCACAAGTCATCTGGATCCAAAATCAGATGAAGGATTATGGAGTAGATCTGTTCAATACTCCTATTCAGATAGACAATTCCAGTGCAATCTCCATCACCAATAATCCTGTCAAGCATTCCAAGACCAAGCACATCGACATCAGATACCATTTCATCAGAGATTGTGCAGAAAAGAAGTTGATTCATTTGGTCAAAGTTGATTCAGAAAACAATTTGGCAGATCTCTTCACAAAGGCATTTGATGAAGGAAGATTCAGGTACTTAATAACATCCATTGGGATGATCAACTTTGAATAAATGTACTGACAAGGAATAAATAATTCCTCGGAAGATAAACTTAACTTATCTTCCGATGAGTATCTACTCAGCAGAAGATAGGTTAAGTCTTCGGAAGCATTATTTCTTCCTTAGTCGGAAGATCTCACACTTCAGAAGCTAACTTACCTTCTGAAGTAATATTCTTCCGATACATTATTTTCGGAAGCATAGGCTTCTCAAGGTACTCTTCAGAAGAAAGTGTCTTCCGAAGAACATTTTGCCTAATGAATTTTCTAACACTTCAGAAGCAGTGCTTCCGACAGTATAAATTTTATACTTCGGAAGCACATCCCTTCTGAACTCTCTTGGTCTAATAAATACCCTGCTTCCGAAAGTCACTTCTTCGGAAGCACCTCAGTCAGAGAAAATTAATTGTGAAACCAGCTGTCATCGGAAGACCTTTTTCTGACATCCGGATCTCAAATTTAATGTGTCTATATATTAAATGCTGAAATCCGAATGTATATAAAGGTCTCCCGCTCATTCAAATTCTCACAAACTGTTTCACTTTGAACTCTTCTCTCTCTTTGATCTCTCCAATTGTGCCCTAAAATCACCAACTTTCATGGCTCTTCTTGCTTTCAAACCTGCTCACAACGTACCAGCGGAGTTTATCAGCAGAACATGATGCTGACTTCGCCCCAATAATCTCCTTTCTTCAAAGGAGCAGGTATTTCTTTGCATTAACTGTTCAGCCCTTGGTGTATGAATCTCATCACCAACAGTTTTGGGCATCTTGTTCTGTTTCCTCGTCTTCCAATGGTCGGTCTCTTGTAGCCACCATTGATGCTCATCCTATTGCTATTTCTGTGGAGACCATCTGTCGGCATCTTAAACTGAATGATGCCGGTGGAAAGGTTTCATTCACAAAGGATGAGGTAGCATTGACATTTCAGTCAATGGGGTACGAAGGTCCTCTCCCTTCAACAACCTATTTGAAGGGTCGAGTGTCCTATAATTACAAGTACCTCATACATGTGTTTTTACATTGTCTTTCAAATAAATCTGGTGGTTGGGACCAAGTTCCATCTGATTTAGCTTCGGCTATTCATGGCTTGGTTTCCAATCAACTGTTTAATTTTTCTGCTTTTATTTTCAATAATTTGGTTGACAACATCATGTCACCAAAGAAGTTTTGTATGTATCCCAGGTTTTTGCAACACCTTTTTAATGAAGAGTTGGGAGCTTCCCTTTCTCTAACTGGGAATACTTACAAAATGCCCTTGGTCTCTTCCAAGATTTTTGTGCAACTCAAGAAGAAGAGTGCTCAGTTCTCTGGGACATTCACTCCTCTTCTTTCCTCTATGGAGTCCCCTGCTCCAGAAGGTGACAGCTCTGTTAACCCCACAGATGCTGAACCCACACCTTCCACTTCTGTTCCTCACCCCATAAAAATCACTTACAAACGCAAACGAAACCCTGTGCAACTTTCTACAGTTGTTCAGGCCCCTTCTACTGAACCAAAACAGAAAAAGGTTTAAAGAACTGCTCAGGGCACAGTTCTACCTAAGGTGAAAGCCACACCCTTGTTTCTCCACAGGTTCTTCCTTTGAAACCTGTGGTTGCCCTTAACCAGCCTGAAAGCCCTCAGCTTATGTCACAAAACATAACTGAGAATATTCAAAGGGATGCACCCATCATTGAGTTTGCTTCTCATGAAGCAACTTCATTAGATAAGAGACTGTCTCCCAAGTCTCCAGGTTCATATCATCCAGAAATGCCCCCCACCCATACTATCACCCAGGCTCAAGGAACCCCTGCTCTAGCTGTGGAGGAACCACTCTCTCCAACTACCCAAACTTTAATGAGAGTGGTGACACAGTTACAAGCTCGGTTCCCTGACCCAGAGCCTATTCAATCAGAGGTTGGCCCCAGTAGTTCTGAAGGGGTCAATGCAGGTGAGGCTGCCACTACTGTTGATCTTAATAAAGATCCACAGGACAGTGGTACAGGCAATAGGACCTCACCTGCGGCAACCTATATTGGGGAGGACTTCTTTGAGGTTCTTCTCAATGAAGGGAATCCAGGGTGCCAAGAAACCACATCTGGTGGTGGAGGTGCAGGAGCTAGGCTCAGGACTCCATCGCCCCATGATTCTACTCCGGTAGAGGAGGGCACATCCACACAGGAATTGACGGCTACAATAACTTCCCTCCAAGCCAGGGTAGCTCACTTAGAAGCTGAGGTGGCTACCCTGCGGCTTGAGGTCCAAACCAAAGATGCCACTATTCTGGACCTCAGGAGGCGTCCCCCGGTCACTCTACATCCATTTCACCCTGATCCTGCTACTACCACTTTCACCTCCCCTGATGCTACCAAAAAGGGGGAGAATATACCATCTGCAGGGTCAGGATCAGAAGCAAGAGAAGAGGAGGGTGCACAGGAAGTTACTCCATCCTTAGTCACTTTGACTGCTGAATGGGATGACTTCTTGGGTACTTATTTTCAAGATTCTTCTTCTACTTCCTCTTCTTCTGCTTCTGAGGATACAAGGGAGGTTGCCAAAGAGACTGAACAGCAAACATCAAATGTCTCTTTGGAACCTCAGTCCCCTCTTGGGACTAAGTCTCCTTCTGAGACTGCAGCTCAGGTTGGCATGGAAGACACAGCACAAGAAGAATCAATTTCCATGAAATCTGTGTCCCCTTCTGGGACTGAAGCTGCTGAAGCTCTCTCTTCCTCTCCTGAGCCCTTTGTGGAATCCAATAAGGAATCATCTAAGGGGATTGGTCAACTGGAGGAGCCAGTGAATGCTGAGGTTAACTCCGAAGCTGCAGCTGCCTCCGAAGGCCCAGTCATCCTGGATGTTTCCTCCACAAAGGAGCTACATGCCAATGAACCAGCTGGTGAGGCAACAGAAGAAATCTCCTCTGGGGCAAAAATAACTGCTGATGACAAAGGAAAACGTAAGCTAACCCCAGAGGAGGAAGCAGAACAGGAGGAGATGAGACCAAAGAAAACAAAGGGCCGACCAAACACTTCTCTAGATGAAGAGCGAGCTAGACTCTCTGCTTTGCTAGAAGAAAAAGGTTATGACTTTGATGAAGTCATCAACTGGTCGGTACCTAGAATGGCTGCCGAGCTGGACAAGGTGCAGCAGCAAGAACAAGCTGTTGCTGCATCAAAGGCCCTGAGTGTACTTACAAAGGAGCAAAAAGAGAAGGCCTACAGAGACAAGAACAAGGCCTTTCTCTTGGAATATGGCTTCCATGCTCGGCAGCTAGGCCCAATGAAGAACTCAACCATGGATATGCATATCAGAGATATAAAAGCCAAAGTTGCAAGAGGTGAGTTACCTTCAATTGAACAAATCAGGGCAAGAAAGGAAAGCCTAATGAGAGGCTTAGGTTTAGGGGGAGGAGCTACAATAGAATTTCCCCTCTCTGGTGCAGGGATCAGAGAGGGAGAAGAAGTCATGTGGGACAGCAACAAAAGCAATGTTTCCCAAAATGTTCCCCCTAAATCCAAAAGAAGAACCAATATCTCCTCCTTCAAGTCCAAGTATGGATAACATGCCTATCTCCTCAGTCTACAAAAAGGGTAAGAAGACTACAAGGAAACAATCAATACCAAACCCTGATCCTGAGAGACATACACAGGCTGAAGAGAGGAGAACAGAACCCTCAAGGGATGAGGATATTGGGCCACAGCCTACTGCAACAACAGGTGCAGCAGTAGAATCAACTGTGGAAGCCCAACAGGCCAGAGTTCTGAGGAGTCAAGCCACTGCTCAAGACAAACCAAGATTCACAAGAAGAAAGAGCATGGCTAAAAGGAAAAAGGAAACAAAAAACCATCCCTTAGACTCTGAGCCTGATACAACACTCTCAGTACTTGTAGCCACATCTGAAGCAACTCCCAAAACTACACAAACCCCAGAAGACATGAGGGATATCAGCAGATTAATGCATGAGCATTCATACATCCCTTTGGTAAATTGGAGCTTCAATGCACAAGAAAGGATATTCATCCTCACCGACTACAATGGAGAAATAAAACTGGTGGATCTTTTGCATCTGATGGCATTGGCAAAACCCTATATATTTGATCTAGATATGCTCCCTCTCAATAATCCTGACAATGGAGCAGATGGGAGGTCAGCTATCAGATTAATTAGAAAAAGGGCACAGGTACTGAGGGGTACATGGAAGCCAAGGTTTATGCCTTAGAAGTTTTGGTAGCATCAGCCTAGGGGGAGACTGTAAAGACTAATAAAGGCTGATGCTCACCAAACTTCTTGTTTTGTCTAAGTATAGGAGTCTCTTTGAATAAACACCTTCGGAAGGAAGAAGTGATTCTTCGGAAGCAACATTGCTTCCGAAGGATAACTGGTTCCTGCCGAAGGTTGTACAAGACAACTGCTTCCGAGGAATCCTCTAATGCTCGGAAGACAAAGACTTCCGAGGTTTCTTCTTATGCACACAAGACAAAGACTTCCGAGGTTTATCCTCTGACAAAGACTGTAGCAGCTTACTCTCATAGTACAAAAGGTACTGACACAAGACATGCTGGTCTGAGTAAAGACAAAGACAACATGTAATGAGTCAGATAAAGCGCCTCACCTCTCCCATGCTGCATTAAATGCAAAAGATCATCTGAAG
The DNA here is from genome assembly GCA_009363875.1 of Mikania micrantha. Classification (NCBI taxonomy): domain Eukaryota; kingdom Viridiplantae; phylum Streptophyta; class Magnoliopsida; order Asterales; family Asteraceae; genus Mikania; species Mikania micrantha. The sequence goes on along the minus strand of SZYD01002147.1, from coordinate 14,941 downwards.
CCTTGAAGATCAACAACATTAAATGTCTTTTGTATTTAATAGTCCTTTGTAAAGTCAATGTCTATTAATGTAATGATCATGACTGAGTGTCTTAGCCTGTTAAGACACTCAACATACTAGAATAAGCTTTACTTTATGTACTTGTCTAGTATACCCAACTTGTATTCCTAAGTGTATACGGTTGTAGCCTTGGCTATATAACCTCCCAATGTATTGTTGCTTGAAGTGTGCTTGCTTGTATACTTCCACTTTGAGAGAAATATATCCTTGAGCTTGAATTATTCTTGTGTTCTTAATATTGTTCAAAGATTATTATTGTGTCACTTTGAGTGAATTTGTGAGATCATTCTAGCAGAACATTCCGCATCTGTTAGAATTAAGTAAGAAATACTTGTGAAGTGTTGTTTAGTGATAACAACCCGATCCTACATACTCCTTGAATATAAGTACTCAAAAAACTAAATTTATATTCAGGATTGTGAATCAAATAATGGCTAATAAAAACACAATATCCTTAATTATAACTATATACCTTGAGGGATCGAATATACACGTTGTCTCAAGAGTCGAAAAACCAACAGCTTTCAGATTTAGATCCATCTTACTCCATTCTTCATGACTTTTGAAGCAGTTGCAAATATATTCTCCAAAACATGGCTTATCTCACTTGTGAAATGGGTAGGGTAGGATCACTATAATGGGTCGTGTTGAAATTTGTAGCAATTATTAACGTTTTTGTTTGAGTCAATAAACATGTAGTAGGGTGCCGGTTTTAAATTTTAATAAGATTACCAATGCTTTAAGTTGCATGGGAAGTGGTCCATGATGCATGTCTATTTAATGTTTTTGCAATGTATGAAAAATGTGCGTTTGCGTTTAAACATAAATAAATCAACTCTCCTTTTCGTGTGATTTTAATTATTTGTGTAAGATTGGGGCGTTATCCAACAATTAACACGTACGTGCTTACTGGCTTCAAAAAAGAATAAAGTTATGATTTATTATGTGATGAAACCTGGGAAAAAATTGTTAAAATGTTAAGTACATAAACAAACAAACAAAAAAACTCAGTTAAGGCCTACTAATCTGTATGATTAAGGAAGGATGGGACCAGGGCCGGCTCAATCATTTTAAAGGCCCTAAGCGGACTCAAAATTTGGGGCCTCTTTATAAATGATTACTTCTATAAACATTCCTTCTTTATCCGGTTTTGAGAGACCAGCAATAATAAAGTTTAAGTGTTTCGGTCGGTGAGGGGCGCCTAATGGTGGCGTTCACCATTTTTTTAAGTGTTAGCTAGGTGGAGTTATAAACTTTCGAACAATCTGATTCATGTTTACTGTAAAGATAAATCAACTAAATACTATTCAAGTAGGCAATTACCAAACTAGTAAATCACTAAACTGATGCTCAGATAATTTCTAGTCCAAGTAGGCAATGTATCAATGATAATCAATTAATCACACTAGATATCTTCCTATATAATAATTGATTCCAAGAAAATGCCACATGTCATTCTCTTATTATTTCAAATATAAATATTATTTTTAAATATAAAAACTCATCATTAATGTTATTAATTATATACATTGTTTATATAAATACACTAAATTAATACTAATAGTTAGTAATATAATAATGAATAGCATCAATGTCTAATATTATATACATACATATATGTATATATGTTAAGAACATTCTTTTATATATTTTTATTTTTAATTTTTTTAATATAAAAAGGTATAACAAGTATTCTTAGTTTTAGTAATTATGTAAATATAAGAACACATAATTATAGAATCACATAATTTTTATTTATGAATCCGTGTAATACACGGGTCTATAACTACCCTAGTTGTCTAATACTCTATTCCAACTTTGCAATATAAAATTGATATTTCTTACCTGGAACTCTGAAAGGCTGGAGCCTGGAAGAACAAATCCAATTCGGCCAAAGCTTCAAAGTTCAACCTCTAATTTGACCAAAGTTCAAACCTTCAGCCTCCAAACCTTTGAGTGTTCTTACTAGCTATCAAGTATCAACAAGCCAACAATGAACAATCAATCGGTGTTTGAGAACAATACAATGGAATGTTTTAAGAGATATTTAGGTTGGAATGTAAATCCTTACCCGTTAACGCTTAACTTCTTAAACCTTCGAGCTTGGCCGGCCGTCCGAGTTCCAGAATTCTGACCCTTCGATTCATCACATGCAGGCTTTAGACGAACAGACGGTCGATCCCTACCCTTAGATTTATCCAACAGGCTTCGATTTCGTCATCTGCCCTGCGGCACGACGCCGCGACGCCTGATTACCGCTGCATATTGCCGGTTGCATTTTCGGTTTTCTGCCCCAAGTGATGTCTGGCTGCGGCCCATTTCCATTAATTATATACTACATATTAAAATGCACGAGAAAGGAATAGTAATTATATTAGTATTATATTGAATTGTAAATTTAATATATTTTTATATATAATATTGAGTGGATATATCATATATATATATATATATATATATATATAATGAGTAGGCCTCAATGTTTATATTATATATATATAATATTATTTAGGTGTCTGATCCATGTATTAACGTTTTAAAAATTTAGACTTAAACCATCAGAAAATTTTAACTTTGAAAAGTAGTAATCAGAGAAAAAAGTATAAAATTTGACAAATTTGCTTAAATATTTGGGTTTTTATTAAATTTGAGATATTTGCTTATAGATTTGGATTTTTGTTTTAATTCAAACAATTGATTACCGGTGAAAAAGATTTTGTGAGTAATTTTTTTATTACTTTTATAAGATATTTGTAAGGCTTTGTATGATTTTATGTTTTTATGAAAAATTTGTATAAAGTTCGTGATTATATTTGATTTTGCTATGTAACTTATGATTTTGCAAATGATATATATAATACCCGCTCTCGGGAGTGCACTATGATAACCCGCCGCAACGCGCGGGGGATTAAACCTAGTTAAATATTAAATGTAGAAATGGACGGTGGGCTGCTCCAAAAGAAAGAAAGAAAGAAAGAAACGGAAGTGGTGGAACACAAGACCCTAATATATTAGCCCAATTAATTTGGAGGCTCCCTATACTTGTGAGGCCCTAGGCGGCTAGGCCTGAGCCTAATAATTTATACAGATGGGCCGGCCCTGGATAGGACGAAAACAAACTTTTTTCATAAATTGTTTTTTTTTTTCAACGAAATATTCAAAAATTAAACATTTAATATAAGTTAAAAAATTAATATTGTTATTTTATTACCTAATGAATTTACCTATACAAAATTTTAATAACATTTTATCTCAATATCACTTTATGTATTGTATTCATTTATCTAAATAATATTTTATTTATTTAACACGTATAATATACGTGGTAATATCCTAAATGTTTGTAAAACATGGCATTATATTAAAAAAATTTTTTTAACAAAATGTGTAACAAACAAACTTTTCAAAAAAATAAACGTCCAAAAAATAATATTATTATACTTAAATGATAAATATCATACACACCCATAGGCCACATATGTTAGACTCTTTTTATTAAACATCAAAACTTTGTTATTAAACATTAGACTATGTGTTAGGCTATGTGTTATGCCAAGTTAGTGGAGTGTGAGAGGGTGTTAGTGCATGTTTTGTAATTGTTTGCTATTCAAAAGTTGGTTTTATTTATTTTTGTAGAAGGTTCGCTGCTATTGTTTAGGTTTGTTTGGCCCACGAACCTTAACATTTAGCCGAACTATAGAAGGTGTAGGGTTCGGCGAACCTATGGTTCGTGAGTAAGGTTTGTCTAACGAACCCTAAGGGTTCGTTCACCGAACCTTAGGGTTCGGCTAGCGAACCTTATTAGTTGAAGGTTCGCTGGATTTGTAACTATAAATAGGTGTTTTATTTGTAGTTTCAGTAGAACTTTGATCAGAGTTGTGAAAAAAATTCTCTGTGTGAGAATTTTTTGTTCTTGTAATCATTTGTTGATATATACAAGAGTGTTTATGGAATTGCATGTGTTCTTTGTTATTTTACATACTTGCTATGGATTCCGCACGTAGTTAGTAGTTCGTAGAGCTTCGTATTCGATCCTAATTTGGTTGTAGATCAAGATCACCAAACCAACAGTGGTATCAGAGAAATTGGTGAAGTTCTACACAATAATTTCAAAGAATTCATGCAATTGAAGTGTTGAAGAGATGAAGATCATCAATGGCTACATTCTATTTCTTCTTGATTGATTTTCTTGGTGTTTGAGACTGTTTTTCTTGTCAATTGTTGTTGAATTGCAACAATTAAAGTTTTGGAAGTGTTTTGGTAGAGTTTTGGAAGGATTTGTTGAAGATTTGAGAGATTTCCCGCTCAAAAATTTCAAATTTTTGTTACAGGTTCGTTTCACGAACCTTGAGTTGCTGTAAACAAAGGGTTCGCTGTTATTCTGTTTTCCAGAAGGTTCGTTTGATAGTTCGGCAAAGGTTCGGCAATAGTTCGCTGAAGGCTCGGCAAGGTTCGTTCAAATAGTTCGCCCAGTTTGTGAGATAGTTCGGCAAAAGTTCGTCTAAGGGTTCGCTTGAAACAAGGGTTCGTTAAGTCTTTGGTTCGTTTGTCCAAAGGTTCGTTTCTCAAGGGTTCGTTTCTCAAGGGTTCGTGACTCACAAGGTTCGTTGTTCAAAGCTTCGCTGCTCAAAGGTTCGGCTGAAGGAAAGTTTAGTCCATAGGTTCGGCTAAGGTTCGGCTGAAGGTTCGGCTGAGACAGAATTTTATCTAAAGGTTCGTCTGAGGATTTGTTGAGGGTTCGGCAAGAGTAAATTTTGACAAGGGTTCGCTGATAAAATTTTTTAAAAAAAATGTCTGAGATGTACGCGGCAATGGCAAGTCAGAACACGAAACTTCAAAGTATTTTAATTAGTGAAACTGAAGTGGGAAGCACAAATAAAGTTCCAAAGCTACTAGATTTATCCGATTATGATAATTGGAAAGGACGTTTTGAAACTCATCTCAATGGAACAGATACAAATTTGTGGGAAAGAATTTTATCTCCGTATGAGAGACCCAGAGTGGTTGGAACTGATTTGTATCAACTCTTGGAAAGACTTGATGTAGATGAAAGAAAGAAGTATGATTCAGAAAAGAAAGCTTACTGGCTATTGAGTCAAGCTATTCCAAATCAAATTTTGCATCAGTTTGATGAACACAAGACTGCATATAGTCTGTGGAATGCATTGAAGGCCAGAGTTGAAGGAAATACAAATCTGAAGAAAATGAAAGCCACTGACATCAGAAAAAGAGTTTGAAAACTTCAACATCATCGGAAATGAAACTCTAGATGCCTTGATTACCAGATACAGACATTTATTGACTGAAGTAAGGAAGTATGGCATTGAGTATACTGAGGATGAGAAGATAGACTGTTTAGCTGATGCATTGCCAGATAAGTGGAATTCTTTGGTGCTGATATTGAGAGAGAATCTACCTGGACTGACTTGGTAGAATTATTCAGAAACTGGAGGAACAAGAAATGAAAGATAAGCGTAAAGCAAGGAGAGTGAATGTTACTCAAGATCCTTCATTGTATGGTGGTTCAGTTGCTACACCTCCTGTTGCATCTGCAAAAATACAGACTGCATTTGTGTCTACAACTTCTGAAACTACTCAGAGTTCTTCTGTACCTTCAAGTTCTAGTTCACATTGTCCGATCAATGAGAAAAAGTCTGAATCAACATCACCACCAGTACAGCTGAATACTTCAAATTTGGGAAAAGTAACAGTTGAAGCAGTAAAAGATCACATGTCTTTATCATGTGTAGTGAGTGCATATGATGAGCAAGTAGCTGGAAGAATTGGAAATGCAATTTGACTTTTGAAGACTATGCTCAGATAGATGAGGATGAGATGAGGAGCTGATAGATACTCAGTGGGCGTTGGCGAGTGTTATTCGCAGAATTAACAGATATGAGAAAAGACTGGGAAGAATTTACTTTTGACCGGAACACAAAGTTTGGATTCAATCCAAAATCTACACAGTGTTATAACTGTGGGGAACATGGTCATTTTGCAAGGGAGTGCAAGAATCCCAAAAAGCAGGGAAATCTGAATCCTTTCAAAACCAAGAGAAGAGAATCAGAAAAAAGAAAGACAAAAGACTGAAGAATCAACTTCTAAAGCACTTGTGAGTCAAGCAGATGAAGGCTATGACTGGGGTGTCAAGTATGATGATCTTATGGGTGCGTTCATGGCTTCTTTAGAAGAAGAATCTAGCAAAGGAAAAGAGAAAATTGATGAGATGACTGAGGTACAAAGTGATTTGTATAGAGATGATAGATAGACTTAAAGAAATGAATTCTCAATTAACTTCTGATCTGAGGGAATGCACAGAGGCAAACAAAAAGTTGATTTCTAAAGAAAAGGCATTTGATAAGAAGATAATAGATCTTAGCAAAGAAAATGAAGACTTGAAAATCAAGGTTTTGCAAAACAATTATGCAGTTTTCTGTACATTTAGACTCAGTTCAGAAGTTAAAAGTGGAATTGGCAGAAGCAAAAGCTGAAGCTGATTTAAACAAAGCCAAGCTTGAAAACTATCAGAATTCCGCATATGTCATTGATTATTTTGCGGCTTTGCAAAATTCACGTGATAGCTCTGGAATTGGTTTTCATGCTGTTCCACCTCCTTCTAGTTTTGTACCTAGACCACAACTTGAGCCTGATTTAGAAGTTGATCCTATTTCATTAAAGAAGAGTGGATCTGATCATGAGAGTGATGTTGTTGACAATGATGCTCCTATCATTGAAGACATCACTGATTTAGAATATTCAGATGATTCTAAGAATGATTGGTCATCAAAAGGACAAGTCTGTGGATAAGAAGAATCAAGTTTTTCAGAAATCAAAATCTGAAATAAAGAATGTTGGGAATTCTGGAACTAAAAACAAGTCTGTTTCAAAAATCACACCTAAAAGTCAAGACTACTTCTAATGTTAAGCCAATTGTGTTTGTTGAGTCTTTAACAACAAAAAAGGAGAGTCCAGCAGTTCTTTTAACAAACAAAAGGGTATTTCTGAAAAAGGAGATAAAAAGTTTGTCAAAAAGATTTCAAAGGTTAAACAGAGTGGGATTGGAAACAATGGAAAACCAAGGATTTCTCAAAAGAGTGTTCAGATAAAATCAAGTGGTTTGAGCCAAAAGATCTTATCTTCATCTGTAGCATCCAAGTCTTTGGATTCATCTAAGGGGTCTGATGAAAAACCAAAGAAAGTTTCATCAAGAAAATGCTACAGATGTGGGAAATTGGGACATGTCATTGCTGAATGTGATATGGATAATTGTAAACGATTTCATACTTTTACTCCACAAGAAACACGACAGTGTTTTACTTGTGGAGGAAAAGGTCATATTTCTGTTAATTGTCCAAATCATAAGGTCAAGAAGAAAACTTCTTTTACTGACAGTCGGGTGATTCATTCGGATAGAACTCCTAGGAGGGTAAAGCCTAGTGAAGATGAGATGAGAATTCTCAGGAAATTTGATCCTGAGTGTATCTGGGTAAAGAAGAAAATGTTCATAAAAAAAACAAGTTTTTGATAAAAATCAAAAAGGTAAAAATGTTTTAAACAGATCATCATTTTCTGATGATGAATTTTATGATCATTTTTCTCATAAAAATTTTTCAAAACAAAATTTGAGTTCAAATTCTTGTTGGAAATCCAGATACAGGTCAGGTGATAGATTTGATGAGAGAAATGATGAATACTTGGAAGAGGGGTCTTCAAGTAATTCATCAAGATTGAACGGCAGGAGGCTGTTCGGGGAGACTCAACGCCGAAAAGGCGGGAGTCATCCCTTTTGGTACTGATCATTTTTTAATTTATGGTGCAGGTAGCATTCACGGGCCATATCAATAGTCGATGGGTTTGATAGTGGATGCTCCAGGCACATGACGGGAGAGATCAGTTTTGTTAAAAGATTTTCAGGAGATGAACGGTTGTTATGTTAACTTTGCAGGTGATAAAGGTGGTCAAATTACCGGGAAGGGTAGTTTAACCAATGGTAAAGTGTCTTTTGATAATGTGAATTACTGCAAAGAGTTAACTAATAATTTGTTGAGTGTGTCTCAGATAAGTGACAAAGGATATAAAGTGTTGTTTGATGAGAAGAAATGCTATGTGCTCAAGCAAGGGATCAAATTCCTGAAGACTGGATTTTAATGACTGCTGATAGATGCAAGGATTTGTATGTTTTAGATATGGCAAAGGCGGAGACAGTTAACAAAGTTGAAACTTGTTGGTGTCGAAGGCGACAGAGCAGGATACTCGGTCTTGGCATAGGAGAATGGGTCATATACACATCAGAAAGATGAATCATCTTGTACACAATCACTTAGTTGAGTGATGTGTACCGGTTAAACATTTCAAATTACCTGATGTGTGTGTGTCGTGTAAGAAAGGCAAACAGAAAAAGGAGGTCACATAAGTCTAAAACTGTGTTTTCTATTGATAAACCTCTAGAACTTCTTCATATGGATTTGTTTGGTCCGATTAATGTGAAAAGTATTGGAGGTGAATCATATTGTTTTGTAGTGACCGCCGATGATTTTCTAGGTTTTCATGGGTGATGTTCTTGAAATTTAAATCTGAAACTTATGAAACTTTTGTTTTGCTTGTGAACAGGTTGGAGACTTTGTATAAATTGAGAGTTAGCGCGAGTTCGATCAGATAATGGGACAGAATTTAAAAATCAGAATATGGAAGATTTCTGTGATTCAAAGGCATTCAGCAGCAATATAGCGCGCCGTATGAACCGCAAATGAACGGTGTTGCTGAGAGGAAGAATCGTACTTTGATTGAGTCTGCTAGGACAATGCTTGCTGATTCAAAGCTGCCCATTACATTTTGGAATGAAGCCGTAGCGACTGCCTGTTTCACTCTCAATCGAGTTTTGATTGTTAAACGACACAATAAAACATGTTATGAGCTTCTTCAAAATCGTAAACCTAATTTGGAACACTTGGAACCTTTTGGGCTCCATGTACCATGCTAAAGAAAGATGCTAATTCAATTCTAAAGTTGAAGAAGGTTTCTTTCTTGGCTACAATCTACCAAACAAACGGGTGTTTAATAAACGCACGGGTGTTGTGGAACTCTGGTATAACGTGGATGTTCAACGACATACACCTATACCTGAGGGCAAAGGTCCAAATTGGCTTTTCGATTATGATAAGCTTTTTGAGTCGTTCAATTTGTTTCCTAATTGTACTGATGATGAGATTTCTTTGCAGTTGTTATATGATCTTCAAAATTCTGACTGTCAAGGAGTTTCTCAATCTTCTGAAGAAGTTGGTCCAACTGAGGAAGGCACTTCTGAAAAGTTGAATGTTTGATTGGTCATCGGAGGATGATCAGGAAGTTTTTGAAAGATGCACTTTCTCAAGATCAAGAAGAAGATCAGAATATCACAAATCTTGATCATGGAGTTGGAATTCCGCAAGTGCCAGTGACAAGAGTTCATGTGAATCATCCGTAGAGCAGATCATTGGTAATCCGTCTGATGGAGTAAGAACGAGAAGACAAGTTGTATCGGAGGATAGCTTGTATGTAGAGCTGGAACGTAATCATGGGACTCAAGACCTATGGATGCATTCCGCATTCGTGTCTCAGATTGAGCCTAAGTCTGTAACTGAAGCTCTGCGTGAGCCTGCCTGGGTGGAGGCCATGCAAGAGGAGTTAAATCAGTTTCAGAAACTTGGAGTCTGGCATTGGTAGATTACCAAAAGGTGAAAAGAAGATTGGCACCAGGTGGGTGTTGAAGTGTAAGCGCGATGATAGAGGAGTGATTGTGCGAATAAGGCACGTTTGGTTGTTCAAGGGTTCAGACAAATAGAGGGAATTGACTATGATGAGGTTTTGCACCAGTGGCAAGGCTTGAAGCAATAAGATTGTTCTTATCTTTTGCTGCCCACAGGAAGTTTAAAGTTTTTCAACTGGATGTTAAGTCTGCATTCCTCTATGGTTCTTTAAAGAGACAGTGTATGTTTGTCAGCCACCGGGCTTTGAGGATCCTATCCACCGGGATATCAGGTCTATATCCTCGACAAAGCACTGTACGGTCTTCATCAAGCTCCTCGAGCTTGGTATGAGACTCTCTCGACTCACCTTATTGAACACGGATTCAATAGGGGTCAGATAGATAAAACTCTGTTTTATCGGAAAAGGGCAAGGATATTCTCCTTGTTCAGATCTATGTGGATGATATCATCTTTGGATCTACCGATGAGCAGATGTGTTTAGAATTTAAACAGGTGATGATTGAGAAGTTCGAGATGAGTGCAATGTCTGACATTAAGTTCTTTTTGGGTTTACAAATAGATCAGTCTGATGATGGTATTTTTATCCATCAGACCAAATATATTCAAGATGCTGAAAGCGTTTTAGCATGCTTGATTGTAAACCTATTTCCACGCCCATCCAGCCCAATCACGGGATTGAGCCGGATATTAAGGGGAGTAAGGGGAAGTATAAGTGAGACATTATATCGTGGAATGATTGGGAGCTTAATGTATTGACTGCATCTCGACCAGATATTGTATTCGCTACAAGTATCTGTGCTCGATATCAATCAAAACCTAAGGTTTCTCATCTGATTGCAGTCAAGAGGATTTTACGTTATCTGAAGGTACTCCAGACACCGGTCTGTGGTATCCTAAGGATGATAACTACTCCTTTCATGCTTACAGTGATTCAGATTATGGAGGATGTAAGACTGACTCCAAATCAACTACTGGTGGTGCTCTCAATTTTTGGGGGAGAGGTTAGTCTCATGGCAGTGTAAGAAACAGACTTCAGTTGCTACATCGACATGTGAAGCTGAATATGTAGCTGCTGCCAGTTGTTGTTCCCAAGTATTGTGGATACAACAACAGATGCGAGACTATGGAATTTATTAATTTCTAACTACCCCGATTCATGTCGACAATGAGGCTGCGATTGCGATTACTAAAAACCCAGTGTATCATTCACGTTCAAAACATATTGACATTCGGTTTCATTTCATAAGAGATTGTTATGAAAAGAAACTGATTGATGTTGTGAAGATACATACAAACGAGCAACGGGCAGACCTCCTAACCAAGGCCTTTGATAAACAACGTTTTGAGTATTTACTCAAATAAATGGGATCAGGGTCATGGGAGAGGTAATAAAAAATTCAAATTCCTTCGTAATCAACTTTATTGAATTACATCAGATTTTTCTTTATTTTTTATGTTTAGTTTTTAGGGGGAGAAGTATTATAGAAATACAAAAAACATTAAAAAAATAAAAATCTGAGAATTTGATTCAATAAAGTGAGAAAAGATAGTACATTATTTGCATTTGGAAATATGTCTGTTTGTGTTATTAAAATTATAAAAGTAATTACAAGTACTAAGAATGATGTGTTGGTAGGTTATTACTTAGTTAAGAAAAGTTTAAATAAAATTTTGATTATGTTTTATAAGAAAACAGGTGCTTAGAATGCAGTAGTAGAGTACTTAGTTTTGTCCTGAAAGAGTGGTAATTTTCTGACAAAAATGTTTCTTAAATAAAAATCGTCAAATACTAGTTTGATCATGTGTTTCATTTTCAAAAGAAATTAAAATTTGTTTTCTTTTATTTTAGTTAAAACTGGAACATTCTTTGTGTATACTTACGTATCGACCTGAATGTTATAGTTTAAACAATTCAAATTTGTTTTCTTAGTTTTGTTTAAGATTTGGACAATCTATGTGTATATGGGAATATCGATCTGATTGTTAAATCTTAAACTTAAATTATTGTTTAGTTCATTTTCAGGATCATTTGAGCATACGGAAGTATCAACCTTGATTTTATGAATTTGAACAAGTTCAAATTGTTTTACTTTGTTATTTTAGAAAAGAAATTCTGCTTTATTTTTACATGATCAAATTAGTTAAAATTGATATATTAAATTTTAAGAACATTTATGTTGGTTTAATTATTCACAAATCGGGGATGTGTTCAAGTAAATGGATTATTATAAAAATGTTTTCAAAATTGTGTTTTAAACTGATTTCTTGATTAAGTAATAAATTTAAGAGGATAAGTATACTAACAATCATCTTAGTTTTGTGATTTGAAATTTAATTTTTTAATAATAAACAGATGTATTGAAAATTGTAAAATAATATGATCTCGTGTTTTGAATCTTCTCAAACAAAAAGATTTTAATTTTAGTTGAATTAGTTTTGTTAATTTGTAGTTTTGTTTTGTTCTAAAAAAAATATTAAAAATACAAAAAGAGTTTTTTTTAGAATCTGATGTTAAATTGATAATTTTTGATTATGTGTTTGACCTTGGGACAACTGAACATGAATTTTGTTTTGAATTCAAAAGAAAAATCAAATTTTGAAAAGGTTTCGTTGGTTGGGTTCGTTTGTTGAAAAGGTTCGTGATAGTAGTTCACAGAGGGTTCGCTGAGAGGGTTCGCTGAATGGAATAGTTCGATGAGAGGGTTCGCTGGAATAGTTCGCTGAGATAGTTTCGCTGAATAGTTCGCTGTGTGAAAGGGTCGTAAGATATAAATGCAGGGTTCGTTAGAATAGTTCGTCACTCAAACTATTCTGAGAAAACGACGAACCCTCCATATTTTTTTTTCGAATTCTGATCTTGGATCTTCCAGAGCTTTTTCATTGATATCTTTAGAATCAGAATCGTATCGTGAACAATTTTAGGTATAAATCTTGGAATTTGACCGAGTGAGTAATTTGAGAGATCTGAGTGATTTTAGAAGTTTTTAAATCGAATCTGTAAATTGACTTGAAATTGATTAAAATCTGAAAATTGAAGAAATTGCTTTCATTAAATATGTTCATCGATTAGTTTCGAACCTAGGTGTGTGAATTTTTTTCAACAGATTTGAGATTTTTGTGTGTTGATAAGATCTTGGTGATGAACAGGTTCGTTGAACGAACCTAAGGTTCGCCAAACTTTGAGGGTTCGTAGGATATATGAAGGTTTGTGGCGAATCTTTGAATTTCATATAGGGTTCGTTTAGACGAATGGTTCGTCAATTCATTTAGGGTTCGTTTAGACGAATGGTTCGTCAATTCATTTAGGGTTCGTCTAGTGAATGGTTCGTCAGATCATTTAGGGTTCGTCTAGTGAATGGTTCGTCAGATCATGTAGGGTTCATCTAGTTTATAGGGTTCGTTTGTTAATCTAGGTTCGCTGCTTTTATTACTTAGAATTTTTTTAGTTTTATGTTTTATATTTTTTTTTTGTTTTATTTTTTTCTAATTGTTGTTACTTTTATTTGTAGATATGGCGAACTTAGTATTTGGCGATAACACAACATCTGTGCATATACTGGATCCTACAACAAAGAATGGTCAAGAGTTTAGACCGATGATTGAATTTCTTAGAAGATCAAGGGTATATCATGCTATTTCAAGTTCAGTTCAGATTTATCGATCACACATTCAAGCTTCTGGGTTCAGCTAGAGTGATTACTGGGATGGATGATGTTTACACTATTGATGCGAATGTGCTTGGACAAGCAATTCGTATAACTGAATCTGATATCAGAAGAGTTTTACATTTTGGAGGTGAACCAGAAGGATAACTCTCATTCCTGAGAGTTGTATCAAAGGATGTTTTCTTCGGATTCGTTATTTTGGAGCCTATAACTCGATATCTGTTAAGAAGGGAAAGCTTCCTTTGCAGTACAAGTTTTAGAACACGTATTGTTTACATTGCATTAGTATGGGAAAAGGCACATTTGACGAATTGAGGGATTTATGAGATATGCTATGGTTGCTCTGATATTGAACAAACCGTTCAATTTCTCTGGAATGATATTCAGATATAGTGTGACAACATTACGAAGGCTAAGGATAGATTCTATATGTATCCTGAGATTCGTACAGATGTTGATTGATGAGAGGATGCCTGAGGGGCATTGGTAAGAGTGGCTGGTGATTTGTTGTTAAAGCTGAAACATATGAATGATTCTAGCTTGGGACAAGTAAGAGTTTACCAAAGGACTGGAGATGATTGTTCTAGAAAAGACTTGATTGCTCATTGTGCCAGGGCAAACTATGTTGCTCCTGAAGGTGATGCATGGAGGCATGCAGAGTCTGATTCTGATTCTGAAGATGTGATAGAGATGATACTGAAGTTCCACTTCCACCACCTCCAAGACAAACTAAGAAGTCTTCTGGTCAATCTTCTCAAGCTACTCCACAAGTTCAATCTTCACACAGAACCGAGTTCTCAAGACCTTTAGAGGTTGATGTTATGAGGCAGACAGAGATGTTGCAGTGTGTGATGATGAAAGTGAATCTTCTGATACAGAATCAGAAATGAGATGGTTCAAGAAGGAAACCAGATGGTCAAGAGAATGAAAGAAAATTTGTTGAAAAGGTTGCTGAAGAGAAAGCTGAAAAAGATGATCCAATCTTTGAACCTGAAGAGCCTGAAACTTCTAGACCAAAGAAGATGAAAAGAATGGCCAAGAGAGGGCCTTATGAGAAAGAAAGATTAAAGCTGCTGTTAAGACCACTGTGTCTTCACCTGTTGTTACAATCAGTTTCTGTTTCTACTCCTTCAGTGGTTACTCTTTGTATTCATCTTCTGGTATTCACATTTCTACTTCACAAATCCAGAGTTTGTGAATTAGCTCCGTTTATATCTTCTTTTGTGGAGACAACTACTGTGACTACTTCTTTACCAGGATCTTCTATGCCTCAGGAATCAGTTCCTAGAGATGATGTATTTTTCAGGACTTGATGATTTGAGCAACATCAACTTACTGTGAACTATGATGATACAGATCTTAAGCAAAGATTTGCTATTCTTTCAAAAGAAGTTGAATAGGTACAAGAAAGACAAAGAGCAGAAAGATGTGAGATTGATAATCTGAAGCTCAAATGGCTATGTTAATCAA